>MU251575.1:0-62906 GCA_019669835.1 Amylocarpus encephaloides
ATTTATTTATTTATTTATTTATTTATTTATTTATTTATTTATTTATTTATTTATTTATTTATTTATTTATTTATTTATTTATTTATTTATTTATTACTATTTAACGTCAAGCGGAGTCTAGCTCGCGTGGGCTAGGTCCTAAAAGAGTCCCAAAATGGGGCAAATGACGCTAGGGGGGTGCCCTAGGCTACAGTGGGTGTAAACGAAAGAGCTAATTTACAAGACGCAATTTGAAGAGAAGCTCCACTTTCGGAACAGCTCTTATCCTTAATCAGTTTTAGAACCAGGGTATGGTCCTAGATAGGATGGGAGAATAACGCGTATCGAAGGAGAGAAGCAATATAGGATAGTTGACTAGTTGTGTGTATGCGGAGGTTTGAACCAGGATAATATATGGGAAAGTTGATTGGAGAGAGGAGAGGAGAGAGTTTTTGGTTGTGATAGGAGAGTAGGTATGAGTTTTCTCCTTTAAAATTAAGAGGGTTAGGGGGGGTGGTTATCATAGGCATAGATGGAGGGGATGTGACTGTTTCTTTATATTCCTACAACCACTCACTGCTCAACATTCTCCATCGCATCAACATATTCCGGCCCCGCTAGTTCATCTCCGCCATCAACCCACACCCTATTCAACTCGCTCTCAATCTCCCCCTTCCTCTCCTCCATAGCCTTAACCCTCCCCAACCGTCCCCTCAACTCCTGTAGTTCCCTCTCAACACCCATCTTCTCCTCCACAGTCCCGATACGCTCCCACTCCCACTCCGTGCCATCGCCGCCGCCGCCGAGCGTGAGGTTGAACGTATGGTAGCGTTTCAGGGAGGCGCGCGTGGAGATGGTAATTAGGGTGATGCCTTTTTCCTTGCAACGTTCGTAGAGGAGGCCTTCGACGTCGGAGGATACGGCGGAGGTGCCTTCATCTATGAATGCGTAGCGTGGTTCATGGTAGAGGAGACGGGCGATCGCCATACGTTGTTTCTCCCCACCACTCAAGACGTCTTTCCACTCCTTCCTTGTGTCCCAACCGCCCTCACGATCAGGCAGGTAGCCGAGGCGGGCTTCCTCGAGGATGTGCTTCAGTTCGATGTCACGCCGGTTCTTATCGCGCATCTCGATCTCCCCATCGGGGTAGATGACTTGGTCGCGGAGCGTGCCTGGGGAGAGGTAGGGGCGTTGAGGGAGGAACATGATGCCGTCGGTGCCGGTGCTGCGAGGCCGGGAGACGAGGCCGCGATAGACGGGCCAGAGGCCAGCGGCGATGCGGGAGACGGCGGATTTGCCGGCGCCGTTGGGACCAGAGATCTGGGCGAAAGAGTGTGAGTTGAGGAGGGGGGAGGGGGGAGGGAGGGGGCTTACGAGGAGATGTTCCCCCGAGTGGACGATGAGGGAGAGGGAATCGATTAGTTCTTCGCCGCCGTGGGGGAAGATGGAGGGGGCGACGACGGGGACGTTTTCTAGACGGACGCCGTCGAAGCCTTTTTGGATTGTGCCCTGGACGTCGGAGAGGGAGAAGAGCTCGGGATGTGTGCCTTGAGGTGGGAAGTAGGCGTTGGCGTGGACTCGGTGGAGGGTGGATATGAGAGTATAGACACGACTGGTGTATCCGGCCAGCTCGGAGAGGTCTTTGATGGAATACATCATTCGTCCTCCTGCATCAGCTAGGGAGAGCATAAGTCGCTTGTTGGTGATAAACTCCTTCATTCGACCTCTCTCTTTACCACCGCTCACGCTTGCATCCGCCAGTTCTTGAATTCCTCCAAGACCACCCCATGCTGGTAAGAAGACTGGAAGCGAGCTTAGCAAGTAGCCATATGCACTCCAGCTGTATTTCAGAATAAAGTCTTCTAGGATGTTGTAGCGAATCTTGAGGGTGTAGATTCCTTCCATCCACCCTTTCAGGCTCTTGAACTCCTTGTCCAAGAATGTCTTCTCCATGCTAGCGCCACCATAGAATGCAACTTCTTCCGCATTGGCGATAAGTCGTGAGTGCAAAGCTCTAAAGTCTCCCTCTTTCCGTCCTTCGACTGCCTTAAGCTTCCCGAACGGCGGTGATAATCTTCGGAGGAGTGACGCAGTGAGAATGTAATTGCTCAGCAGTCCAGCAAATGCCAAGGGACCAAGAGAGCGGTAGAGTTGGTAATTGAAAACCACGAGATCCACAAACGGTTTCCCGAGGGAAGAATATAAACCCGCCGCTGAAGCGCAGAAATGGGTAAGATCTTGGGTGATGAATTGATCAGCGCTTTGACCAATTCCACCGTCTAAATTCGTTAATTTATAGTAGTTGAGATTGTCGTTAAGATATAAGTCGTGGATGTATCTGGTCAGGCGTGTGCGAAAGGCAATTGAGACTTTCGACTGGAGGAACTTGATCATGGCGTTAGTATAGGAGGCGAATCCGCCAATGCCGCACCACTATGGAAGTTAGTCTTACCCTAGAGAGATTACGCTCAGTTCTCCAGATGCAACTTCTCTGTTACATCCAGCAATTGGCTTACCTTGATTATACCCCAGATAAATGATCTGCCATTCCCAGCGACGAGATCTCGCACAATCTCTCCGTCTAACCTAGCCACCACCAAAGAAAGATATGTCCGCAACAGCAAAAATATCCCATGACTCAATAACAACCCAGTCTCTTTGCTCGTCCAGCGTGGTATCATGATACTCAGCAGACTAAGAAATTGGTGTAAAAATGCCAGATTCAACCCCGGTTTTGTGTTCGGGGGCGGTACCTGAGGGGTATTTCCACTCGCAAGCCCAGAAGCTCTTGGTGGGTTTAAGAATAGCCTTCGGTGGGCGTCGAACGTCATGGGCTTGGTGGGATGGATGGTAACTTTCGAAGTCGAGTCCTTGTGAGGGACGAATATAACCCTCGAACCATCTTTATTGCGCAAACCAGAATTCCTTCGGAGCAACCTCCTCCCCTGCTCTTTTTCCGCCGTTCGTTTCTTCCACCATCTTCGTCCTCCAGCGCCACCTGCGATGACTGACAGCGTTAGGAATAGTGTGCCGAGCAGCTTTATCGTTCGTGAGGTATTCCCGAGCCGGAGCTGGATGAGGTCGGAGGACCGTTTGAGTATGGTCGCAAGAGGGTCTGCTGAGCCTCGCAGCGTTGACTGAGAAGCCATGTTGAAATCGCAAGTTGTCTACCACGTCTGACCCATCGTCGAAGGTCGAATGGTAGTCCTTCGCAGCTTCATTCCATCATCCCCACCAACGAACGGGATCGTTTCGTATCCTTGGTGTCGCAATCGCCAACCGTTGTCACGGCATCATTCTCCGGGGCACAGGAGCTCGCAATTTGTGGTCAGGCCCTGCAGGTGAAGTTGGTATTAGCTGTTGAAGATCGGTGAAGAAGCCAAAGTTTCCTACAGAAAGAGAGAGAGAGCGAGAGAGAGGTACATACATGAATGGCCGAGCCGAGGACGAAGCAGGCACGTGCAGAGGATCCAGGGATTCGCCGAGGCATGTGCACGGCCAAGGACAATGCGGCACGTGACCATCCTCCGCTCTTCAGAAGTCCGCTTCTTTCCCGGGTTTCCCCACGGTTCGAAACGAATCGGAAGCCGCTATCTCCCTCCGTGGCCCACAAAATGGCCGCACTCTTGACACTTCCCTCGAGTCGTCGTTTAGGAGAGCTCGGCTACAATTTTTGAGCTTCCTGGCTGAATGGATTCCACTGCGCGTTGCCTGATCCGAAGCTATTGAACAGTACCATCCAGTCCAGGTACGGTTGTGGCTTGAGTCACGTGACACAGAACCATCCACCATGAGGAACAGGACCATCATTCAGGACCATCATTCATGTCGAGAGCCGAGACTGAGATGAGCGGTGAGCCAGACGGCTAGCCGCCAATGTGGATAACCCACGATGGCTTCACTTCCTGCCATACTGTACGGAGTACGCAAGGAGGGCGCGGTCGAAGCGGTGTATAAATAGACCGGTCACTAGTCCGACCCCAAGTCACACCTCTGCAGTGGGAGTCGATCGCTTGTACGGTGACGTGTGCCTGACCGTGCGAGGCAGAAACTGCCTTTGGCATGTGGGGTCACGGGTGCCCGAGAGGGGAGTGAGTGATAGGCTGCATCTCAGACGGGTCCAGGAACTGGGCGCCTAACTGGTAAGGTTCCGCCTCTCGGCCCGGCCAATCATCCAATGAGAAATGCAGCTCGCGCGCGGCCGTGGGCTTGCCCGAGTACGCTTACATAATCATCGCGGCCACTCAGATCTGCGTCGGTTGGCCCCGGTTGGGCCAATCTTATTGCCAAATTTCGCTAAAACGACGAGGAATAGGATCCCCATCCGATTGCAACTCGCGAGCCTCTGCAACTACAACTGCCATCTGCCAACTGGTCCTCAGCCTCCCTCAAGATCCCAACTTCACACACCATCAGAAGTTCGAACGCTGCGCTATCAACCCTTACAGCGTCACAAGACTGTGTGCCTCCATCGTCGCTTCGTGGCTCGTGGCTCGTCGCATCGCATCGTCGCTTCGTCGCTTCGTCGCTTCGTCGCAGACCCCGTATATCTGCGCATCCCCGCCCAGATATCCCCATCGCATTCCAATTCGCGACCAGAGCCAGCCTATGCTCGGGTACTTGGAGGCTCTCACCGACGCGTGCACCGCGATATCGACGAGAAGGACAGAAGCCGGAAGCACGAAGCACACAAAGGGCATCGTCACTTCGTTGAATAGGCCTGTCGCGGTCCTGCATTGCCCTCGATGAGTAATGAGATAGCGCAACCGACAGAGCAAAGTTTGGGTCGGTCTACGTCCACAGAAGGCACGAAGGGAAAACCTCCCGCCTTAGATACCTCTGGTTGTGCGTTTGCCCCCTCCCCCTCTTCAACGTTTCATATGCGGTGTAATCCAGGAGGGCATCACCATCAGTCTCGCGCGACTCGTTCGGGATCAAGAAGCTGATCAGAAATCTAGTCACCAACACTCCGCAACCGCCCAGCTCGTCGACTCAGGCGACTGCGCAAGGCACGACCAGCACAGAATACTCCGATACGCCCGTTTTGGCCGAGTCTCAGAACGAGAAAGACTTCCTGCGAGTGAATGACGAGGGCTCAGACGGGCCAAAGAAAAACCGCGGCCTCCTTCACGTGCCATCCAGATCTTCTTCTCAAACGGTGCAGCCCTCGCCAACATCGACAGGTCTCAGTGGGGCTACGGTCAGCGATCCTCGGGAAAGCGTCGACGGGAGGTCGAAGGAGTCGAAGGGAAGTATACTGGGTCGGAGGCGGAATGGGAGTGCGACCAGCAGCAAAATGTCAACTACGCAAGGGCCTTCCACTGGCCCCGCTGGAACTGCAACATCCGACACCGTAGCTCCACGGCAACCAAAGAAGAAGAAGAGTCTATTGTCTTTCCTATGCTGCATGGCCCCCGAAGATGCCAATGCAGTCGATTCTAGCGAGCCTGCCGCGAACAAGATCGCCAAAGTTCCATCCGGTCGTCCCAACACTGCAAGCGTCCCCGAACAATCCGCCCTCCTACCGCAGAGCGAGCCAAAGTCAGCCCCCCAAGGAGAGCGAGAAGCGCCTCCAAAGGAAGAGCCCCAGAACAAGGTGAATGGAGCCGATAATTTGGATGCGGGTAGAAGTTCCCAAGTTGACTCGAGCCTGCCAGCCGTAAATGGCGATTTGAGCCGAACAGGGAATTCACGCGATCAACCATTGCCAGATCTTCCTCGAGAGGCACAATCGTCGAATCCTCCAAATCCGGCGAATGCAGGGAACTCTGCTCCCGTGATTGCAGTGCAGAGCCCAACCAACACTGAGCCTTCTCGGGCGACGATCCCTGCCGACGCGGGTCAGGATCAGAAGGATGTGGAAGGGGATGTGAAGATGGAACAGTCTGAACCTTTGCCAACAGACAGGGAAGAGACTGCCATACCTGTTGTAAGAAGGGACGAAGCTGTGAAGCAAGCTCTTCCCCCGCCTCCTCCGGTGCCCCAACAACCGGGCACCAGCGATGGCTCAGCACCCGATGCCACGGAGCAAAAGCAACCATGGCTTCTCCCGCCAATAGCTCCAAGATTTCAAGGCAAGAAATGTCTCGTGCTAGATCTCGACGAAACTCTGGTCCACAGTAGTTTCAAGGTATTTTAGGACATCACCCACTCGCGCTTCCTTTCGCTAACCAGGGACCAGATCTTACATCAAGCCGATTTCACCATTCCGGTGGAGATTGAGGGTCAATATCACAATGTGTATGTGATCAAGCGACCGGGCGTGGATCAGTTCATGAAGCGAGTTGGTGAGCTGTATGAGGTGGTGGTGTTCACGGCGTCCGTATCGAAGGTGAGACAGAATGGCTCCAGTGAGAATTCCGAGTGACTAACAGTCTTCAGTATGGCGATCCGCTTCTGGATCAATTAGACATCCATAATGTCGTTCATCATCGCCTTTTCCGAGAAAGTTGCTACAACCATCAGGGCAACTACGTCAAAGATCTGTCGCAAGTCGGACGAGATCTTCGGGAAACCATCATCATTGACAACTCTCCAACCTCTTACATCTTTCATCCTCAACACGCCGTGCCGATCAGCAGTTGGTTTTCTGATGCTCACGATAATGAGCTCCTCGACTTAATTCCCGTCCTCGAAGACTTGGCCGGCTCGCAGGTCCGAGACGTCAGCCTTGTTCTTGATGTCGCCCTCTGAAGCAGTTCATACGTGATGCAAATAAACTTGCGATCATAGCGGAAGGCGTTCGGTGGATACCTTTGGTTCCTTGTAGAATGTACTGTTTAATTTATATAATCGGCTTTCCGACGAGCCAGCTTCGTCTCTTCCCAAAGGATAGGCGAGCACTTGAGCGAGGATTCCAAAAAGGAGAGATTCTAGTAAGGACTAGTGTCTTTCGAGGCGCTATATGGGGAGGGGAGGATTACGAGTTGAGGTCTAGCCTTGGAAAAAGCTAGCCGAGCAAGCAAGCTGCGGCAATTACCCTTCAATTACACTTCCTATTTTCCTTGTCCGACACTTGGAGGGAGCTGGTTTGGAGGAAAGAGAGGCGCGCAAACGGAGGACTCGCCTACAACCCCTTTTTCATTTGTTCGTGTTCTCTTCAAATTCATACTAGGCGCATGTGCGCCGAACTTCCCCTACATGTAACAAAGCATATCGAGGCCGTGGGGAGGTTCGCAGTACATGAGAAGAAGAATGGGTCCGATGCTTAGCATTTGGAAGCTATTTGTAAATTGAAAAGGTCTCTTGAATTTGGGCGCCAGATGTAGGCGTGATCTCATAACCCATCCTATTCAGATGACTTCAATGACTGTACTGTACCTCCATACAGTATCAATTTATCAAAGGAAGTGAGCTAGCAGAGCATCGATGTGATTGGCTCCCCGCCCTGTTTCGCCCCATATATAATTCCGCGCTAACGAAGTCACTCGTGACTCGTCTCGTGACGACGCACAATCCCTGCACCGCCGAGCCTCCTTTCAATCGTCACTCGTGTCCTCAATTCCATCCATAATTTGGGAGCGCATCTCGACAATCCAACGTACGTCGCTTTCACGAAATACACCACCACAGCAACCCACCCTCACCTCACTCCTTTTACATCACCACTCGGTCAATCGCATTGTTTGGAGATAGGATAGAAGATACAGCCCGTCAAGATGGTACGTCACCTCACTTCTCTCGCCGCAAGTGTTTGCGCAATTGCCAGATCCGCATATCAATCCACACCCTCACCCTCACCCTCACCCTCCCCAGCTCCTCTCCTCTCCTCCGCCATCCCCTTCTCAATGTGTATTTCCAAATGCTGATTCTATGGTGAATCCAGTCCTCACCACGCGCATCCTCCCCCTCCAACACCCCCCTCGGCGCCTCCACCGGTCGTCCTTCCTCCCCTACTCCTCCTGGTGGACCGAAGACAGCGATTCGTAGGCGTGCCGCGGCGGATCAGAAGGATAAGGTGGCGAACGTGAGGCCGAGCAGTACGAGGGCCGCGGGGGCGGGGGGGAGCAGTAGTACGATGTTGAGTGAGTTTTGTGTGGTTTCCTTTCGTTTTTGTGGGGGGTGGTTGGAAGGGGAGGGGAGTTGGGGATGGCAAGGACAGATGAGAAATGGATGGAGTCTTTGTGAAGAGGGGAGGCGATCGGTATTGGTTTTCATGGTGATTTGGCATGTGGCCGTTTCTCAGGGAAGCATGATGTTCACTGCTAGATCGAAACCGCTGTATAGGAAGTTTGGTCGTAGAATGGAAGTGCTGTGGACAATTGGCGGCTGCGAGAGCGGCAGAGTTGGGTTGTAGCTTGAACGACTGCTAACATACCATGATCACAGGACTTTACACCGATGAATCTCCAGGGTTGAAGGTTGACCCAGTCGTTGTCCTCGTTCTCTCAATCGTCTTCATCTTTAGTGTTGTCGCTCTACACAGTCAGCACCCTTCCGCCCCATTTCCACGCTCAATCGCTAACCAGAGCTCCTACAGTCATTGCCAAGGTCACAAGGAAATTCTCCAGCTAGAGAGAATCACAGAAGGGGATAGGAGAGACGAGGGGTGGAAAGCGCGGAACTTGAGGGAACGCCAAAAATGCATTCGGGTCTGTCAGGTCTGGTCACAGCAAGGGGGACTTGCAGATGACGAAAATTTTCTTGGGACTGGTTGTATTATAAGCAAAACGACTTATTTCTGCACAAAAAGGGCTGCAGGTTTCTCTCAAGGCGTTTTCTGCCATACGACAATTTCCCGCTCGAACTGATCCGGCGCGTCCAATTTCTTTTGGTCCTGTTTCATGGGAGGTGAAGTTGTAAGATGCTTGAGATACTCATGTGTGCCTTCAACATGAGTCTTGGGCAAGGAAGGAGTCCAGCATGTCGACCACGACACGGGCTGGGCTTTCTCATTACTTCCTTCAACCTCTTTTCATTCTCCTGTTGGTCTACTCTTTTGCAACTTGAAATCATATTATGTGAATTTGGGAATTTGTTACAATGCTGGCCATGTAGTCTCTGTCAAGTCGATGATCTAGCTATTTCTGCTATTTGGGCGCAAGGCTGTACCGCTAGCAGATATATTGCTGTACCTGTTTCGATCGCGATCTCGAAGCGTAACGTTTCGAAGTCGCTGTCTTCGCTGTTGAGAATGTCTGCATATTGCTCCTACGCTCTCAGGGGGCTTGCCAACTCAACCAGCTACTAAGACACCTACTCCATCTTCATGGTATGCTTGTCCTTCCCCTTGATTTATTGATCCTCCTAAGCTAATGAATCCGATAGAGCGGAAGATTTGTTACAGAAAGCTCTTGAGTCTCTCGGCGGAGAAGAAAAAGGCCTGGTCTACTTCGGTAACGATGATAAGCTAGAAATACTAGCTGTTATTTTACGTGCTGTCGAAGAGCCGAGAAGGATATGCTTGGAAAATCAATGGAAGTACAAGCGGAAAGATGTCTCATACAGAGCCGCGCATCGAGAATTGAAGCACACGTCAAACTGCTCGCTATTCGACAAGTTGAGGTTGATTAAAATGCGCACCTTATAGGTGCCCTATGTGAGCAATATCCCAGAGGATAGTTAAACGGCATTATTATAATTCTTACCTTTAGGCCACCTAGATACATCTGACAATATAGTGTCTGTTCAAGGGCACGTTAACGTTCTTGCATCGGGTGTTCTCCAATGGTTGTCAAGCGTTCCACATCTCGAGCACTAGAGATCATCGGGAAGGATCTTTTGCATGGCACATATCAGTGGCTGCTGCAAGATCACAATTTTAAAACGTGGATCGAAGAGAGCTGCTCGTCAATTTTATGGTTGCGTGGAATTCGTTCGTATAGCCTTCACCACGAGACTCTTCAACGTTAACATGTCTCGAAGCGGGTTCTGGAAAGACCAACTCGGTTTATTCTGTCATTCAATCCCTCGAGCGAGAACGTACGGCACCCATGCCGGAACCTTTGGCCTATTTCCATTGCTCGGGATCCTCTAGACCTCAAGCGATCAGATCCTGATGAAATTATAGAGGGGATGGATTCGAAACACGAGAAGCCCTTGGCTGCTAGAGATAGCGCGCTCGTTGTTGGATGCGAAAATGGCCATTTACAGATCCTCCTGTTACTGATCGAAGTTGGGGCTACTTGTTTCCGCAGAGCTGGACTTGCTACTGTAGCAAACGGGCATGCTGAAATGTCATGGACACTTCTTTTAAAGGGCTTAGATACCTACCACATAGGATATGCCGACAGTTCCCTATTGCCATTGGCGGTCAAGGCTGGCCACATGGATATGGTCAAGCTACTACGGATGGCAGGAACTGAAGACCTGCCTTTGGCGACTTATACCGCTGCCAACAACAACTGCTCGGAGTTCCTGTCGCTATTGATTGAGGAATGCGCAGATATTGATGTCAATGTTCAAGGTTCTAGAGACGATAGGCTTTTGTCAATGGTAGCAAGAAAGAACCACTGCTTCTCCTGCAATCAGAAAACCCTGTCAAGAATTATGAATGTGCTAATGCGAGACGCTAGCGGTCGGGAGCTGAGAACACTACTTAGGGCCTCTAGTAAGACTTTCCGTTCCAAGTGGGAATACAACAGCGATGTGCAACGGAGGGATGGTTTGTACAGCACATACGACATAGGCTTATTCATAGATTTTGATTGTTATATGAGCTAATCTACAACTATTCGTAGCTACTTGTGACCATCGATGCTTTTCTGCTGTACAAATGCCGTCATATGATGAGCTCACCTCTCGCCCATGAGTCTCAAGATTCATACTGACGTACAATATCATTACTCCTTCCCATTATCATGAGTAGAACACGCTTAAGATACAAGGTTTCGAATGTTCATCCATTCCCTCTTCTCTTGCTGGGTTGGCCGAGCAGCGTCCCCACGATATCGAATCGGATCCTGGCCTTCGAGTCTCTTCAAGGTGAAGCGCACCATGACATTTTCCGAGTCAAGAATCTCGCTGTCTTTGACCTCGTACAAGCCGTCATATCGAATGCCTTTCTCTGGTGCGTACTTGGAATCCTTCTTTGCTGCCCGAAGCACACGAAGAGGCTCTCCACTTCGCATCGTCTCGTCGAGTTGTTTTGTACCGATGGACTTTCCTCTATTCTCGCCTTGAGTACCGCAATAGAGTATTACCTATAAAAGTCAACAATGAAATCAAAACCCGATGAGCATTCCCTCAACAACTTACTTTACCAGCATCCTTGTCTTGATAGTGTCCCTCTGAAACACAAACAGCAAATGCCCCAATATTAGTTTGGCCCCAGATGCCTGCTTCAATGGCTCCGTGAGCACCGTCTCTCATAGCACAAAGTCTTGAGGGCCACCATTGACCGTTGACTAGCCCATTCGCACCAAACACATTCGCTGGACGTTTGTATTCGTAGTTCTTCTGAGAGCTGTGGTTTGTTCTTTTTATATTTGAAGACGCGAGCACGCCTTTCACGGTATTGATACCCCTCAATAGATCTGGACTGAGGTCTTTAACCACCCACCGCCTCCACAACATCTCAGCATCGGCTCGAATGTCGTAAGGGAATATACTGCTATCATGCCCACTGAAGATCAGCGGCAAGCCTTTGCCATCGTCGAGAATCTTGGATTGTTTGATCAATGCACCAGCAGTCGGAAGCTTGAGGAAGCCATAGAACTCCATTGTATGGATCCTATTTCGTAAGATGGTGAACTGTTTCTCCGCATTGCCATCCTTTGCTTGTAGAATACAGCTCGTAATCATGTCCTTGACAGCCGCAATGGAGTCCAAGTCAGAGCGTGATATTTTTTTCTTGGTTGAAGCAACTGGATATTCATACCACTCAGGGCGTTTGCTAGTGTCCACCAATTCTAGCTTTTCATATATGGCCTTTGTGCCTTTGCGTACCTTCTTGGGTATGTTCGAGCGAAAGGGGGCTTCTTCTGATAGGGATTTGGCGTCACGATCATTTGAGATATGGCTAGTAACACTGGGAGAAGACACTTTGGCCTTGTTTGGGATGTCATCAACCTCAGCTAGAAATCGTTAGCTTTGATACAACAGACTAGCAGGACAAGCATACTAGACCGTTTTCTCTTCGAGACTGGCTTCAGTGCAAACACTGACGGGGCCTTTCGCTCAGCCTCCCCGGCAATGTCTTCTGTGGCAGCTCCTGTAGCAGCTCCTGTGACACTCTCTCCGAGTATCTGTTGCTCTCCAGCCTCTCCATGATTTCCTTGGTGTGAATCCTCCTCCAGCACAGAAAGGCCATCTTCAAAACTGTTCGCAATTACCCCTTCTTCCTCTTCGTCCTCGGATTCTACATTGTATGCCCTCTTGATAACCTCCTCTAAGAGCTTCTTTCTCGTGCGAATGCCCTCCTCTATTTGCTCCGCTAGAGTCTGTCAACGCAAGTTAGTAGGCGTAGCTGCAAGTCAAAATCAGGAAAGGGCCGGAGCTAGGCACTTAGCGGCATCTTTGGAGTTTTTGTTGCCAGGTTGCCATCGTCCTTCCACGTTTCAGAATAGGTGGATTGTTTACTTTGGAGGTATCGATTGGGTCCAAGTCGTCGCGAGACTCGACGTTATGAGGTGCATCATTGCTGGGTTGGAAGCGTGCGGGCATCATCGCAATCTCACGAGAAACGTGTTTGATACTGGAGCATATGAGCAGAGGCGACGGGTGCTGAGTCCGTTTGCAACTCGACTTTAGATATGGCACTGAGCCTGTTTGGGAAACTCGAGATCGAGGACCAGAATGTGACGATGGACTGTGTTGTCTGATGATGCGGGGAGTGGTTTGGCGCGACAGCCAAATGTCTAGAAGCGGATGTGGATCATGTACTGTAATTTAAAAATACATAAACAACACTGCTATTCTTTCATTTATGATAGACACAACATGTATTCGTCTAGAATTGACGGATGGGTCACATCCCGAAAGACTTGGTTCCTTCAAGCCTCCAGTTAGGTACTGTACATACAGTAGGACTTGTCCAAGACTCCAACCCCTCGCGATGTTAGAACCAATATATCCGCTTACCCTTGACATCTCTAAGCGAGGTACTACAGAACTTAATATGGAGTACTTCTTGTTGAGACTTCATCTCTAGAATTTTACCCAGATCACCAAATTTGCTACAGGAAATAGCTCAAGAAAACCTGGATCTACAAGTCAGCAAATATGAATGCTCACTCTAAAGCTGGCACTAGCGATTTCCATTCTAGCTTCTAACCTTAGGTATTCGAGCAAAATATTGATCCATCTCTTCGTCAGTAAATAACAGAAAACGACATGGGCCTATACAGTAGAAGAGCACATCATTCGAAGGAATAGAGAAACCTGGCAATCTCATTAATGATAAACACGTCGCAAGAATGGTTTGGTCAAATTCATTTCGGTCATATTTTCACAGACACCATCCATTCTCCAGCCGGTTCATGATCAAAGTTTTGCCGTATGCATTTATTGCTCGTTGACCGACTCGTTGAGCAAAGGCTAGAAAACAACCCTTATGCCGTGCAGAAACCATGAGAATCCACCCCAGACCCAACTCGAAACCCCCAAACGCTCAGTAAAAGGTTGATGGTCGCTTTCCGACGAAGATTTTTGTGCCGGCAGCCTTGGAAACGCGGTGAGGAAGGGGGAATTTGAGGTCCTTGGTAAGGAGTTGCTTGATATATGGGCGCTTTACGTCATCGGTCTTCTCGATCTCTACAACCTTAAGGATCTGTTCCGCATATATTAGCATTTCGTCCAATCGAGGTGGATTCAGCAGGGACATACGTGAATCGAACGGAAACGAGATCGATGCCTGGCAGCCATATCTTGGTAGAGGGCCTCAACAGCATCGGTTCTTGACATCTCACGGTACTCCTTGTACATGTTGTGAGTGCCAGAGCGGGAGTCGTATCGGATCCAGATTCCAAAGTTCTTGACCTTCAACGGGCGCTTCTCGTGGATCTGATTTTGTGTCATTAGAACCGCTTCATCCCCATGGCGATTGGAGTACCCACCACATTCAGACTGACAATCTCGCCATTCGACTTCTTGACCTTTCGCAACTTCATCAAGAAGTACCAGAAACGGGACTTTGCAACCACAGTGTTTGGCGCAAAGATTCTCATGCGGTACAACTTTGGCGATGGGTTTGCCTCCGATGGCAGATGGCGGCCAATGACCTGATATTCTGTGAGACGACCTAAAATACACATCAGTGAACGTCCCTAGCATTTCAATATACATTGTATTGCAATGCTCTCTTGCCAAAGTCTCATTGTCGGTCGGCAGTCGGCAGTCGTCATGAGCATGGAGGTCATCTTGCGAGTCATTGAGTTCGTGGCATGTATTTGTTCGTAGGTCGTTTTCAGGGAGGGGGGTTGGTCGAGATACTATATATCCAAACATGGCCTCGGGCAGGTGTAGATGCGCATGGCTATCGTCCATCCATCGCAGATGGCATTCCTTTCTAACTTGATCCTCCCAAGAATTGCCTAGTTAATCCTCTCCTTATAACCCATCTCCGCGTTCCAAGCGCCATCACATCGTCGCCGTCGGCAATTTTGTTCGAAATTCGAGATCACGGTGCGGCGCGCCTCGGATAAAAATGAAAGGTTAAGCTTACCCATCTTGAAGCTGTTAGCAGACAACCTTTGCATATCAGGGAAGACAATACTTACTGTGAGTGTATGGCCGTGGTCGTTGTCGTGTGTTGTCGCGGTTCGAGACGTCAAATCGTCAAACAAATTCTCGAGACTTGGGTAGGGCACCGCATTTTTCGAGCCCTGAGCTCGCTTGGTGATACGCTTACCAAATTGGTCTTAGCGTGGAGGTCGGAGATTGTGCCGCCGAGCCACCGAGCCGCCGATGCATCAACAAGTGAATACCATTTGAACACTAAGAACATCAACTCGAGCTCTTCTGTGCTCACTAGTCAAGTTTCGATCTCATCTTCCTTACCAGTCCAGACTGGACCAAATTGGATGCCCGGAAAAACGACACCATCTCGTGAACTCAGGATGCTACACGTCTTGTCTTGATACCTCTTCCGGCCTGAGGAGTGGAAAGGAGGACATACCTTTTGAAAGGCATGAGATTCGGGTTCCTTTTAACATGCAAACGATTTGAGTCGGGGTTATCACTGCTTCAGAATGGATTCTGTCATTCAGGACTTTCGAAAGGCTTATAGTGCTGGCGACGGCTATGGACTCGCGCAGACACTCTCTCCCATTCCTCCTAGCTCGCAATCGGAAAGGCTGCAAAAATTCTTTCAGAGTACAAACTATGCTAGTGCGCAAAAGGAATTCCGGAACCAAATCCTTTACGATAACTCTGGGCCCAAAATGCCAATGGATGAAGGCAATGGTTGGGTGGAAGTCTATACAGCATATTGGAAAGCCATTGGGGAGATATTATCCGCCGAAGCAGCAGCACAGTCGAATGCTAGGGTATTTACATCCCCTCCTCTACCCCATATCAAATCAGAGGAGAAGACAAGAAATGACAATCCAAGTCACGTGGTTATCAATGTCTAATATATGTTCTGGTCATGTCTGCTCCTCATATATGAATACGAGCTAACTTCATTATAGTCATCGTGGACAAAAGTATATGACGCTTGGAAAGAGCTGACCAATGTTTTGCACCGTGGCTACTCGAATTGCGGTTTTGAGGCTTGGACTGTGCCTTGTTTCTATGTGGTCGGCAAATATTTACGAATATTTGCAATTAAAGCAGACGAAGATGCTGCAACTAGCACAACCACGATGACCAACTTCGACGACTTCAATCCCGAAGCCGAGAGGAACGAAAAACTTGAAGACGCCGCACGACAGCTCAATCGGATCTTCAATCTCTGCTTAAGCGACAGGTTGTTTTTCCCTACGCTCTTGTGGTAGTTTACCTATGCTAACAATATTCAGAGCACCTCTAGAAGAGTCGAGGAAATGGGGCATATACAACATCATCAATCTTTTGTTCAAGACCTACTTCAAACTGAATTCGATAAGTTTGTCCAAAAACATCCTCAAAGCAGTTCGAGCGTACACGGGCGATATGCCTGTTCTTGAAAGCTTCCCTCTAGCACATCAAGTGACCTTCAAATACTACGTTGGAGTTATCAACTTTCTCGAGGAAAGCTATGTGGAGGTAGGCTGACGCAATACTGGGATCTCTGACTGAGTCGCGAGCTAAACACGTTTCCTAGGCCGAGAAGAACCTCACAGAGGCCTGGAATTTATGTCATAAGGATTCGGTCCGCAATAAGGAGTAGGTTCATCAGCCGCGATATCGAGTCACAGCATACATGTGCTCACAGGCAATAGGCTCATCCTGACATACCTCATCCCGTGCCACCTCTTAACGACTCATACTCTTCCCACGCAAGCCCTTCTTTCGCCCTATCCACGACTCCAGAGCTTGTTCCTCCCGCTATCCCGCTGCATCAAAAAGGGCGACTTATCAGGTTTCGATGCTGCCTTGGTTGCAGGCGAAGACGAATTCGTCAAACGGCGCATATACCTGACGCTCGAACGCGGCCGCGACGTTACCTTACGCAATCTGCTTCGCAAAGTTTTCCTCGCCAATGGCTTTGAAGAGGCAAAGGAGCCTGGGGCACCGCAAGTCCGAAAATCACGAATCCCTATTGCTGCCTTTGGCACTGCGATCAGTATTGATAGTAAAGAGACTATGGACAATGATGAAGTGGAATGCTTATTGGCGAATATGGTCTACAAGGTATGTTTAATCAACTTATATGGACCCTCGATCACTACTTGAGAGCTTGCATGGATTGCCTTGCTCAATTTGTAGCTTGTCCTAGCCTGCCTGTTTGCCTCCCTGGCAAGGCGCCCCTTTCTTATCGCCTCTGCACCTCTCATCACGGAACATCTCGGGTGCCACGACTCCTAATTCCAATGACTCAACCATACCAAGGCAAAAGGCTAACGGCATTCTCTCATCCGCAGAACCTAATGAAAGGCTACATTTCGAGGCCCTATGGTATGGTGGTACTGAACAAGAAGGGTGCGTTTCCCGGAACTGGTGTTTGACGAAGCACGGCACCGTTGGCCGGTGAACGAATGAAAGGGAGTAGGAAAGCAATATTGCGGACGCTGTCGAGGTTCGAGTTCGAGTTCGAGTTCGGAAGCGAGACAAGAATGGTTTGGCGAATCCTCGCTTCCTGAAAAAGAGGGGGCCATGCCCTTTTTATTTGGCCGAGACGGGAGGGGGAGTCACTCGTTGGAACCGAGTACTACCACTATCGATCGTGTAATGCAACTCGGCGAGCATCTCCAGTCATCTTGATGTTTCGGTAACAAATGTGTTTGAAAAGAACCAACAAAAACAACCCCCTCGCCCTCGCTTACTCAGCACCTTAATGGCAGCGCCACATCTCACCGAGTCACCATATGGACCACCTCTCCCCCTTTTAGTCACAACCACTCACGCCCCCCTTAAACTTCCTCCGGCTCCCCTTCCCTCCCCCCTGACTCCCTCTCTCCCCTGTCCCATTGGCCTCACCTATCCCACGCCCAGCTTAGCGTCCTCCACTTCAGTCCACCCTTCCCCCTTTCGTTTTCGTCTTTCAACCCCCTCCCCTAATCCGCCAACTCGTGACTCACACCCCTCTCCCCGACTCCCCAGCTCACCTAGCCATTGACCAACCACACCTCCCCCTTCCATTTCCCTTCCATTTCCCTTCCTCCCTGTTTCCACGCACTTGTCCTGGGTTTGATGCAAGGAGGCACGGGCTAATGCAATGGTACTGTAGTCTACGTTTGGGGAGTTTAGGGTCTGTGGGGGAGGGGTGGTCTAAGCATTTGGTAGTGCTTTGGGTTATGTTAGGCCGAGGGGGCATCAGGGTGGCGAATCCTAAGGATTGGGTTGGTGAGGAGTGGTGAATTTGAGATCGGGGACTTGAGGGGGTTGTGAGTTTGAGATATTTGTCTCGGAGAAGGTTGGATAAATTCTTGTGACTCTCAAATTCTTTAATTTAAAAGGAACATATCCAAAAGAGTATATCTTCAATTCCGGGTATTTGAGAAGTGAAGTGGATTTTTTCTCATTTTCTCTCACTTTCTCGTCCCCGTCAGTCCATCCTTTTCTCTCGGTACTCTCGAAAGTGAGCAAGTCCCCCTGCTATGATATATCCTCAAGGCTGCAAAAGCTAAACCGCAGACTTTCACTTTCCCTAATGTCTTCATAGCGAATCCTCGCTTTCTATAACCAGAGACCCGCCGTCTCAGAGAATAAGTATACACGTCATGATATGATGAAAACGTAGAATCCAATCTGATCCTCCCACCGACAGTCTTATGCAATTTCGGTTTCCCTTTCCTATATCCTTCTCAACTGTCCGTTCATTCTTCTGACAGGAGATGCCATCGTTATATCCAGACACGCATCCTTCTTCCTATAGACAGAAATAAAACAGAGCAAGATAACGCCATAGGAATAAAGATCAACCATGCCTAAAACAAGAGTAAATACCAATTCTAAACTGTCTTCGCAGGCCTGGAAGGAGAAAATACACCGGCCAAATGATGTAAAGGAAGAGTAGTGATACAGGTCCCATTTATGTCCAAACGCCAGATCAAACGCAACGTGGTATCGAGTGGAAAACAGAAAGTTATAGATATCGTAAGGTGCGGAAGAAGAGATAAGAAAACAATAATGATATGAAGAGAGGTGAAGGGGTGGGGCTTTTTGACGACGGAGCAGTGATAGTGCGAAATTCCAGGCTCGAGTGCTAGCCTCGTCAAAAGGACGAGTGTCTTATTCGGTCAACTAATGATGTGTTCGGATGCTTCGCGGTGATGCTCTGTATCCGTAGTTAGTACCGATCAATCTGCATTGAGGTCCTTCAGACTTTCAAAGGTAAGAGGATTATGGTGATGGAAGAGGAAGGAGACTCACGCAACGCTAGCGACATCATCAACATGATTGCATAAAGCCACGAAGAGATCGAAGAACAGCTGGCTCCCACCGGCTTGCATCTCCATTTGCATTGTGCCGCTTCTCCTAAAGGTGCTTCTGCTTCGAATGATAAGAGCAAGATAATGAGCACGAAGCTTGTTATCGGTATCGGGAGTGTTCGCGTAGGCGTAGCGAGCAGATGACAGGATTGTGCTGCATTGAATACCAGATTCTATGGGGAAAAGCATTAGCAGACCAATTCCCAAGACCAGATGCTGTGATGAAGATGGCTTACGCAACCCTTGCTTCCTCAAAGCGACTTTCTTGAGTTCCTCTAAGCCATATTTCTCTGCTGTGCAATAGATCACAGTATCCTTCAGCAACTCTCCGTCGACGCCGTGATGAAAGACGGTGCTCTCCACGCTACTGCCTCCCTCCCCAGTCTCAAGTTCCCATGTGTTCTTTCTCTTGTTCAGCAAGAGTCGAGGATAATAATCTCCCTTGTATAAATATTCGAGCACAGACGAGAAGATTTCGGGTTCTTCGTCGGGAAGAGAGACTCTTTTGTTTGTGGCCTCCATAAATTGTCCTCGACATGCAGCCTGGAAGAATGGCGAGTGGCAGAGAACATCCTCGTGTGCCGCAAAGAGTCGTTGCTCGCGGCCAACCACAAGTGTGATGATGGAAGATGTGAGCGTGCTGCAAGGAAGATCATTAGCCACCGTCTGTGAATTGTGGCATATGCCTCGATGACCACGGCACCAAAACTTACTTTGCTGGAGAGGCTGCATCCTCTCCTGGCGGCTTGCGGATCGAACGCGCTGCTCGATTCTTCGACACTGGGTGCTCCCGAAATGACGTCTTTCCCTTTGCATCTCTTCGCTTTCGGGTGAAGCTCTCGTTCTGCGACCTGCTGACGTTTCTGCTGCCGAACATTTTCGACGACCGGTGGACTTATGGCGAAAATTCGGAATTCCCGAGCAGGTGTTTCGTCGATGGGTCGGGGCTATGGTCGCTGATGGAAGTGGTGGAAAAGTGTGGAGGTGGTTGTCGATGTGGTTGTCGATTTGTTGCGACGGGACGATGGAAAGAGGAAGAAAGAAACTGAGGGAAACTGGGAAGAGGGAGGGGGAACGGGTCTCTTATGTACGGCGTGATAATGGGGCATTAGCAGGGCACACGAGGTCCTTGATGCCTATTACTGGAGAGTGAGTATGAATGTATGGCAAACGCGAGGCCTGAACTCAAGGCATTGGAGGAGACGCGCCGACAAAGAGCCACTTTACGCGTAAACACGTGAGTCAAGTCAGGTGCCGGGTTACTCGAGTAGCATCCACCCATGCATTCACCAAAGCGGCCACCGAAAAGGAGGTCTGTGGACTATCCTTGCTCGTCCAGGTTAGACCCCCCCTACATCGACTTCCTACTTACGGCACAAGGTCTATATACTGTATTAGCGCCTCTTGGCGCCTCTTGGCGTTGAACCCGGCTCTTCGGTTATTACTCAAGTACTGAGTGGCCGGTATTGCTTGAGTACTAAGTACTCAAGCAATACCGGCCATTTCCCCTGAATGTTGACCCGTGCCTCCACCAGAAGAAATAAAGAAGAAGCAAATATGGCTGGCTTACTAGAGTGACCTGGAAATTCTAGAGGATTGAGCTGAAGTGTGCGAGATAGGATAGGAGGATGATTTATGTTCTCTTCTCCGAAATAGGATAGTCGCGTCAAGTGCTAGGTATACAGTACGCGGAGTTCGAACGCACATGGTTACATCATGAAGACTTGAGAACGACCAACGTAAAATATAATCCACCCCATGGGGATGCCCATTCAAAATATCAGCCACTGCCCACACAATCAATCTTGATACTATTGCTATCCAAAGTTGACTGTCCACAAGTGTAGATCTCACTCGCCGGTCCACGATAATCAAAAAGACTCTTCGACCCATTGCAAGCTGATTCCTCGTAGAAGTGGACATCCACGCCACTGTACAAGATCCGCGCGCATATGCCCTTGTCTTCTGGCGCGACGGTGTTGCAACCGCAATTGCCAAATGTGACTTCACGAGCTTTGTTGGCAGCGAGGCGAGTGTAGCTGACTCCGTCTGGTGATAGGCCGACTGTGTGAGAGGTTAGGACTGGTAGGAGGTCGAGGACAGGCAAGTGTTGAGCCACAACGAGTGTTGGGGAACTTGCCTTGGGTGTTGTTGCGCATGTAGACGGTTGTAGAGATTGTTGTCTCGATCAAGACTACCAGGGATAGCACTAGGTATCTGCTATAGACTCGCATTTTGTCTTGATATGCTGTGTTTTATTAGCATTCAGTCTGTAGTATTAGATGATTTGACTGGCTTACTTGGATATCCAATCAACTTCCTCTGCACAGCTATCACACTTTAGTTCTCCAAGCTATGCTGAGCTAGGTTGTATTATATCGATTATTCTTGAGTGCTCATCTTGCTGTCTCTCAAGCTCTACCTTTATACTTCGTGCCTCCGGCATATTGTTGAGAAAAGTTCTTCCCAAAGTCCCCAATAGCAATAGAACATGCCTAAAATTGATCACATCTCTTTCGAGGCAATAACGTGGGACAAATGACTGATAGCCTTGGCAAGTGTTTAAACGGACGAACGTCGAGGAGGCGGGTAAAAGAGTTGCCAGCCACAACAGTTTTCTTGACCACGTAGCGTTGCACATACACGTTGCTAGTATCCTTCAGCATCGTTCGCAGCCGAAAGTGTATGCAGATATTCGGGGCCGGCCACAACACGAGCTTTTAAACATCAGACATTGCTACATGCTCGGCGTTGAACGACCATTCGATATGGTTCGCCTCGGTGGGTAGTCGATAGGATTTGGTTGCTGCCTTGGATGTTCCTCTCTTGTCTGAGCTACTTCCTCAATAGTGTCAACAACGGACAAAATGCCTTCCTGGCGCCCCATAACTTCAGTATGCAGAGCACTATCTAT
The DNA here is from genome assembly GCA_019669835.1 of Amylocarpus encephaloides. Lineage (NCBI taxonomy): Eukaryota > Fungi > Ascomycota > Leotiomycetes > Helotiales > Amylocarpus > Amylocarpus encephaloides. The sequence goes on from MU251575.1 coordinate 21,847, forward strand.
TGTCTTCATTTTGACGTCAAGACCAAGTTTAGAGCCTGTGTTCTCGAGCATTTGACCATGAAAAGCCGGAACCAGCTCGTCCTTCCCAGCAGCGAGTATTACAACACGTGGTGCTTTGGCGCCAAATCTTTCGTGCATTAAACCAAGTGCTTTCTCGCTGTTGAGTTGGTTTCTGAGAAACGGCCAAAGATGCCGATATGGAAGCCATTTTTGAGGATACAGTGTTTCAAGCATGGCCCGAATGCTCAGGAATGGGGTCTCCAGTATCAAGGCCTTGGGTGAAAGGCCATGCTTGAAAAACTCTCGCTCACTTGCCAGCGTGGTTGCAACTCCAGCGCCAATACTTTGGCCCCAGATAACCACTGGTACATCTTGTTCTCCGGGCAGATTTCGGTCCTGGAGGATCCATTGCAATGCAGCACCTGCATCCATTGCAATGCCCCTTTCTGTTGCTCGGCCGCTTGACGTCCAATAGCCCCGGTAACTACAACATATCATGGTATACTTGACGTTGTCCTCGGAATGCGAAGCTCTTTGTTTCAGTAATCGGAGAACAGGTGAAAGGAAGGGTAGTCGGGGAGGCAAGGAAGAAGCATTGCCTACAATGTATAAGCCTAGGCATATCTCGATGATGGGTAAAGTGACCTTGAAAGTAGAGGATATATACGGTCTTTGCAGGCAGAGAGGATGTTTCGACCGTGGCCACACACAAACTAATGCGAGTACCGTCCAAAGATCTGATCCTCTCCTCACGCCATTGTATCCCACCGCATTGGTTCTTGTAGTCCGCAATAGTCTCCCTTCGAGCATTGGGTGGTAGGCCAGGCATATAAATAATCTTATTCTGGAAGACAACCATCATGAAGCATTTCCAAGTCCACAGCGCAATGACGAGGCCACCAAACACCAATGGCGGAACGAGAATGGTAGGAATATTAACGAAATCGCGGCTCTGGCCATGACGAATCAATGGTTGGAAGGTTGGTTCTCGAGATCGCACACGGGGCGTCTGATCGCGAAAGAGGATACTGGATCTGTGTCGACGACAGAGCGCCGCTCGATTCAGAAGAGCGAGCATCGATGTGCCCAATGTCCGCCGCTCCTCTAGAGATCACACGTTGATAATGCCCTATCAGACAAAATCACGCATGTTATGTTATCGATTGTATGGCAGATGCTCGGCTAATACAGTATACATAAAAGTATGAACAGTACATAGAATGAAAGAGTGTAGAAGGTAATTAATTCTACGGCAAGACTTGACCAAGTGATTGGACTTTAACTTCTTCAGACGAAGATAATAAGACAATGTATAGAAGATTCCGAACTGTCTACAAACACTGGAACGTAAGTCTGATCTCATAGACTGATACTGTATTGATACCCAATCTGGTTAGCGCCTCTAAATCTTGGTTCGATTTAGGCGACGGCCATCACTGCCCCGCCTTGCCATCAGCACTGGAACTTTCTCGCGTCTGCGCATTCCACTATCATTCCACAATAATGGGTTGAAGTTGAAGCTTCTAAACTGCAACACTAACACCAAAAACACCGTCAAATGCAACATGGCAGCATCCGAGAACGAAATTACGCCACCGCGGATCTCCATCAATCCCGAGGACATAAAGGGCCATGAGGGAGAGCAGAACGGGAGTGGCACACCGCGCAGCAGTACTGGTTGGGATGGGAAACTACGATTAGAAAAGAAGACAGAGCTATTGAATCCAGAAGCTCTCTCAGATCCCGAATACTCGGACGCGGAACAGGTGCTTCCAGGACAGGTCATTCCGGCAGACGACGGTATGTGTTTGTGTGCAAATGGTGGGTTCATTCTAGCTGACATATGGACTTGTAGACCTCCTCGATGAGGCAAATTTTCCGTTGGACACTGATGAGATCGACCTCATTCACGCCCGAATAGCTGAGATTCCTGGCGAGAGGCTCAAGAAATATAAGCAAGTTGAACGATTATCGTTTCGTCAGAACACAATCGCAGAGATTCAGGGCCTCTCCTGCTTAGCGTCCACACTCAAAGAACTCGACCTATACGATAATCTCATACAACATATCGAGGGACTAGAAGAGCTCACAAACTTGATCAAGCTCGATCTAGCCTTCAATAAGATCAAGTGCATCAAGAATGTCTCCCATCTTGTCAAGCTCGAAGAAATATTCCTTTTGCAGAACAAGATTAAGAAAATCGAGCACCTAGACGGCCTTACAAAGCTACGGAATCTTGAGCTCGGAATGAACCGAATACGAGAGATAGAGAATCTGGACACCCTGACGGGACTCGCAGAGCTATGGCTGGGAAGTAACAAGATCGTGGAAATCAAAGGTCTAGACAACCTCCAAAATCTCAAAATCCTAAGCATACAATCAAATCGCATACAGCAAATCTCCGGCCTCGACGCCCTCCCCAACCTCGAAGAAATATACATAGCCCACAACGCTTTGTCGTCAGTGTCTGGTTTGGAGAAAGTCCGAAGTCTCAGGGTACTAGACATCAGCAACAATCAAGTCACAAGTATCGTCGGCCTCAAGCATCTCGAGGAATTGGAGGAGGTATGGGCAAGCTACAACCAACTTGCAGATATCGCGGAGATCGAAAACGAGCTGAAGGATAGCAAGAAGTTGAACACGGTATATTTCGAAGGCAACCCTTTGCACTTGAAAACCCCAACATTGTATCGGAATAAGGTGCGGTTAGCACTGCCGCAAGTCATGCAGATAGATGCAAGTAAGTCCACTTTCTAGAACCTGCCACTCCAGGTATAATATTAACGAATGTCTAGCATATGTGAGGGTTTATTAGAGCCAAGATAGAGAATTGATGAGCCCAACGCAGCGCGGCATATAATTGGCGTTATAGGAGTAAGGACTAGGCCTCAAAAGGAAATAACATTGTCAAAGAGTCCACGGGAAGACTGATTCAAGACCTGAGCCCAGTCACCTGAATAATCAAAAGAATGGCAAAACTTTCATGTGCTTTGGGAGGATACCTCTATGCATAAGGCTATTTCCGCTCTTGTCAGAAATCCCTCAATTTCGCTGGTTGTTTTTTCCCCCAAGCTTCTTCTAATAACTCAAATGAACGTTTTGCTAGGACCACTTCCAGCAGGTGGCTAAGATCTCAGTTGTGGCCCACATCTATGGGACAATTTCAGTTTCCTTTTCTACGTCTCGAGATTTCAGGAATGGCAAACGGGCAACATAATACTACGGGCAATGAGTATTATGTTGCCCGTGCAATGCTTATGTTATCTAATTTTTCGTCCTCACCTTGAAACTCATAGGAGATTTTGAAGTCACGAAGGGGAGCGTAGCAGTCGATTCTTCACTCAAATCTTCCCTCGTCTGAAAATATAGGATGGATCATGAAGCAATGCAAAGCAATTTATTTCAAGTGCATCTTCGGTGCTCGAGGTCTAACGCGTGTCTATGAATACAATGCATGAATGCACGAAGCGAGGTATTTAACAGGCGAACGAGACAGATCAATTGAACATCTCGTGATTTATGCAAAGATGTGGAGAGTACCGAGATACTGTGGAAAAGTTAGTCTATGTTTCCAGCTATTGGCTTTGAATTTGAACAGGAATATCACTTACATCGGTTGGGTTGTTGAATCTAAGGTGGCGATCTAGACCACTGATAGATTTGAGCTCATCTGCTTCCATATCGAACGTTGTGACCTCCAAGTTCTGTTTCAAACGAGACTCATTGTTACTCTTGGGAATGACAGCCAATCCACGCTGAGTGGCCCATCTGAGGAGAATCTGGGCCGGTTCCTTCTTGTACTTCTCGGCAAGAGCAGTGACGACCGGGTGTTCAAACAAGACTGGAGTGTCCTTGGCTTTGTCCCATCCAAGTTCGATGAACGATTGAGGACCGAAAGATGAGTATCCAGTGACCTTGATACCCTCAGACTCAGCGAGTTGGAGAAGTGTTGGCTGGACGAGGTATGGGTGGTGCTCGATTTGGAGAGTTGCTGGTCGGATCTTTGCATATCGAAGGAGATCGAGGATTAAAGCTCCTTGGAAATTCGAGATTCCAATTGACTTTGCATATCCCTTGCCAACGAGGCCCTCCATTGCCTGCCATGTTTCTTGAATTGTAGCATTGCTGAGTACAACGTCATCTCCTTCGTAGTTCCATCCTGGTGGATATCTGACTTCTGGGGCCACGTATTTCAACGCAACTGGGAAATGAACGATGTAGAGATCGAAGTAGTCAATGCCCCAATCTGCCAATTGCTTCTTGGCAATTGGCTCGACTTGTTCGGCGTCGTGGAAGGAGTTCCAGAGCTTGCTCACCAAGAACAGCTCTTCACGCTTGACAAGACCGTCCTTAATGGCTCTTGCAACGCCCTCGCCAGCTTCTTTCTCGTTGCCATAATCTATAATGTCAAGATTAGCATTGATTCCTGAAGTGGCACCAGGGCCATACCGCAAGCTCCGTCAAATAATCTGTAGCCAACCTTAATGGCATTGTATACTGTATCCGCACAAGTTGCGTTGTCAACCTTCCAAAGTCCAAAGCCAACTTGTGGCATATCAAAACCACTATTCAACTTGAGTTGAGGAGTCGCCATATTTGCTGAAGAAGTATGGAATCGAGAACGAAAGATAGTGGGATTGAGATTGGGTTTGGAGATCAATTGTCTTCGTAGCGGGGTAGTTGAAGGAACGAAACGAGGAGAGAGGGAGACTGGACGGAGAAGACAAGGAGAACTATATAAACAAAGTTAGTCACAGCAGAATGAGGGTGTGGACAAGGTGGGTTCTTACCGTGGGAAGGATCTAAGAGATTTCATGTAAAGTACTGTGTGCTTCCCTTAGTTGCACAAGACGGCCTGGGGGGAGGGGCACGATGTTATATGCAAAGAAAGGTCGACCTAGCTCGTAACAACCGCTTGGAGATTTCTTCGAGGGTATGCAAAAAATTGAACACCCCGCCAGTTCTCCACCTCAATGTCCGTCTTCTTACTCTTCTCGAATTTTTCCCGGATCTTATCGTTCCTCTGCTGCGATGCCGAGAGTCAGTTTGTAAGGGTCCGAGGGACCACAATGTGCCCCCGAACGATGGATAAATAGTCTGGATGGAGATTCTGCAGAGGAGTCTGCGAGGAGCTGTGGTCCAGCATCCAATCGGTCTCGTGCATGATCGTCATGCGGCTGCTGGTGTTTAGCCTGATTACGCGCAGGGCGGCTAAAAGGCGACATTTCCCAGGACTTCCGAGTCAAGCGGCCCACATACCAAACTACTGCCACACGTGCGACATCGGAAGTCTGGACAAGCAGGAGATGTCGAGTGGAAAGGCTCGAATGGACACAAGGTACTCGAGTCGAGTCGGAACATAGTCGGTTGGGCTTAATCTATTGCCAAGTCTATGCACTTTGTAAGGTCACGTGATACTCGAAGTTACAGCTTCTACAAAGACAACTAACTACAAAGACAACTGACTGCAAAGACAACTGACTATAGAGATGCCTCGTATCTGCTTCATTGACATTGTATTATTCTTAGACGTCACCCCCTTCTCATTAAGACTCAGGCTGGTAGAGATTATGGACAATGTATTATTCTTAGACGTCGCCCCTTTTCATAACGACTCAAGCTAGTAGGGAAAAAATAGAACTCCTATTTAAAGCTGGTCTATGACAAAGAGCTAGTCCACCTCAACAAGCCTTTCACAAGACCATCTTTAGAATACAGTTCATATTCATTTTGATGAGGTGGGTCATTTGCTGTTGGTATTTTATCTTCTCTCTCTGCTGTTTTCTCAAGGCTCACGAAGATAATTTAACATCATTGTTGCCGTTTCTCAAATTACAATGTCCAACCACAGTGCGGATGCCGTTGACCTCGATGACGAAAATCGCAGAGAAGATTGGAATAATCTTTACGGACATGAGGAAGATGGAGCAGTTCCCGCTGAGTGGCGGCCCTCGGGGCATCAAAACAGAGATTATGAAGAGCCACAACCAGCTCTCCGCTCTTGGGATATACCCAGCCTAGGTCCAGCTAGCGTCAATGTTGGTAGGGAAGAGCCCTCTTCTCTACCCGATCCGAACTTCGCAGAGCAATTCTTGGCACAGGACATTGACGAACTCAAAAAGATTGCGGGCACAAAAGATACCCGAATATGGACGGGAAAGAAACTTCTTGGTAAAGGGTATGGAGTCCATTCCCAACTGAACGCCATGTCACCATGCTGGCAAACGGTCCCTACCCCCTTGTCGGCTAAGCATAGCTAATAAGTTCATAGGAATATGGGTGTGGTTGGCTTGTGGGAATGCTCTAGCCGCTCAGAAGAAGAAACAAAAAAGATTCCTCTTAAGGTTGCCGTCAAGGAGCCGGCAGATGACGGGGATATCGACGAAGAGCAAATGCTCAAGCGACTCAATACAAGCAACTCCCCGCACATAGTCCGCCTATTTGAACCTGCTGGGCGGAAACGGGACAAACACAGACTCATCCTAGAATATTGCCCCTTAGGTGATATGCAGGGTTTGCTGAAGCAGAGAAGGACGATGTAGGCTCTCTTTTCCCATAGAGATACACCGCTAATCTACTGAAGGTCGAAGAGGTTTGATGAGATCACTCTATGGCGTCTCTTTGACTGCCTTGTGGACGGGCTTATGGTGTTGACCGAGGGTATAGAATACAATTATAATGCAGAGGAGAAGAAATTTTATGCAAAGGCGGCGTTATTGAAAGAGTACGTAGATTGATTCTCGCCTGAGGCTACAGACTGTGTTTCTTGTACTCCCCCTTGATGTTTGGATATAAGCTAAATTCTAGCTTTCAGCGACGCACCAGCGGCAGCCAAGAGAAAATTCAACACTGCGACGAGAAAGCACGCAGCGCATTCCAGCAAAAATGACAAATTCCTTTGTGAGGGGGAGTGGAATACCATCCTTAATTTTGACCTCAAGCCAGATAACTGTGAGTAATGCCTCGAATACTAGCCAGAGTGTCCCGTTCACTAACGTCGACTAAGTGCTGTTAGGAGATCGAAATCATGATCACACCTGGACGCCAGTCCTGAAGGCACGCACCTCTTTGAGAATATCATTGTTGTCATTTTACTGACTAACACAGATGGCAGATCCGGGGGTAGCATGGGCTTGGATCGAGAAAAGGAATCAGAATCCTCAGTGGCAGTTTAAGATGCGTCAAAACGGCACACCGGGCTATCACACCCCCGTAAGTTTGCGTCAACACCAGTATACATTCAACAATTAATGTTATTCATAGGAGCAAGTGTCTGAAAAATGGGACTTCAAGGACTGGAATGAGACTGGCGTTGCTGGTCAATATGGACCAAATACAAATGTCTGGAGCGTTGGTTGGCTCATGTTCGAATTTCTTACACTATTAGATCTTCGAAAAGATGTAAATTTTCCAATGCAACAACGTAAGGCGTTCATGCCCACCTGGGACATAGCCGACGAGCCGGCTGAAGGACGCACATATGGCGAAGAGATGATCACCTACAGGAACGAGGACAGATATAGTGCGTCTTTGATAGATCTGATATGGCAATGTCTGTATGAGGAGCCGGCAAAACGTCCCTCGCCCAGAGATTTGAGGATTCGGGTCGACGAATGTCACGAGATAGCTTTACAGGCGGCTATCAGGTCTGGTCGAGTGGGCGAGCCTTGGGAAGATTTATTTCCACCACGGGAAGCTGCAGAAGTTGGCGAGGGCAACGGCGATGACGATGGAGAAGAGGATAACAACGATGTTGTTGAACCTGACGACCACTTGCCCTTAGCTAGTGCTCCTCAAGCTGTGGTAGAAGCTCAAGCACCGGCTCAAGTACCAGTTCGATCGCCAGCGCAATCACCAGCTCGGTTACCAATTCAAGCACAAGGGCAACCACCCACGCCTCCAGCTCAACCCCAAGTCCCAGCCCAGTCTCCTCCGGTAGGAAGAAGAACAGGCAGAGTCCGGAGACCACCCGCAAGATTTGCCCCCGAAGCCCCGGCTGCGAAAAGAAGAAGAAGGTGAATAATGCTAGTTATGGAGACGAGGTTGTCATTTGCATTGCGGATGTAAGCCGAGTCCTCAGGTGGCTTGGTGAAACTATTGTCACATCTTCCTTCGAAGATTGGTTGGTTTCCTGGTCGGGAGGTTCGTGTAACAAGCTCAAATCCTAATCAGGGGGCGCTAGCGATTTCTGTAGCAATTTTGTGGCCTTTTGTACCAGATAAATTATCGTTCCATTTTTCAAATGTTTCGAAGTAGCTCTCACTTGTCTGCTTCTCGGTATGTTTAGGGGTTAATGTTGTTGTAGTTTGTAATTTTCCAAGCTTGTTTCTATTTTCAAAAATTTGTTTCGTTTATCAGTCCTTTTGTAGCATATTTTATTCGTGTTTTAGATAGTCCTTGTATTTTTCAATTCACTTTAATCTAGGTGATGGAAAAGACAGGAATTAAAACTCAAAGCCGCACTTTCAACTACCTCGGGTAGCCAACAATGACCTTGATAGTGTGATAGCCAGGGAATCAATAGTGGCGATTATCTTTGTGGTTCTAGGGGCCGTGCCTAGATTTTTATCGCCCGATTTGTCCTTTATTTTGATGCTTCCAACCAACAGCATGGAAGCTGGGAATAGCTCCCTAGTAGACAACAAAGACCAGACAAAAATTTCAGGAAATTGGTACACCGGGTTACGAAACAACAGTACGGAATCCCCCAGCCTGACAAAGTAATAACTGCGGTTTATCATACACGCAGGAGCAGAGGTCGGAAAAGTGGGCGTATCGTGATTGGAAGAGCAACGGTGGCAGGGCAATATGGTCCTAATATAAACGCCTGGAGCATCATTGGCTCATGTACGAAATCCTGACTCTTAGAAAGCCTGAAGAACACCGGCTACCGTTTAAACCCCCATGGGATATAAACTGCGAATCATTGAAATGCCATACGTACGGCGAGGAATTGCTCACGTTTACGGAGCAGAAGCTTTATAGTTCAACCCTGACGCCTGTATGAGGATCCCGCAAAGCCCCCGTCGCCAAGGGGTTTGAGAAGATTGGTTAGTTTGGGATATTCTGTGGATTTCAAAGAGGTAATGGATGCAGGTGGTTGGATCGCGGAGCCTTGGGAAGACGTGGCAAAACCAGAACTTAATGAAGTTGAGGATAGGCATAATCCAAACGACCAGACTATTCAACCAGGGTTTTACCAATCAGTTATGCTCCCTCCCCAATCCCCATTACCTCCAACCTCTCAAGCACCTCGGCTACCACCATGGCGGAAAATGAAAAGGGCACGCAAACAACCGGCAAATCTGGGTTTGACGAACCAATTGACTCCCCCAAGCCCAAGAAAAGGAAGAAGCGACGAGACCCCATATTATCAGCGACAGGTGTTAGAAAGACAGGCAGGTTGATTGACGAAGATTCAACATTCATCAAAGCAAGGCATAATCTAGGGGCATTCTTCATCCGGAGCCCGTACATGAGCCAGCTGTAGTGTCAAGACCTCCGCCGGTTGGTTGGACGCCGTATGGGGTTGAGGATGGTGTGGCGGTGATTGAGACGAGGCAGATGGAACCGAGTGGGGAGTACATGGATGTGAGGAAGATGGCTAGGCGGGGAGGGACGAGGGGGATGGTGAGAGGTGGACGAGGGGGAGCCAGGGGAAGGAGTAGTGGTCTGAATGGGGGGAGAGTTCTCATTCTGGTGGGAGTCATCGTTTGAGTGCAAGTCATCTCTCGCCTGGAATTTATCATTCGGGTGTAAGCCAACACTCAGGTACAATTAACGACTCATTTACAACTCACAGCTCGAGGGAGGTTCAACACCCAGGTCCAAGTCATCAGCAGCCTCAAACCCAGCAACCTCAAATCCAACAACAACCGTACCAACAGCTCCAACAGCAACCCCAACAACCACAGCAACTTCCCCCTCCTCCATCACCGCAAATAAGACGCGGAGGGAGGATACGAGCACCTCCTTCACGATTTTCTCCACCGTCAAATGGAGGGCCTAATCGTCCGAGAGGGAGGGAAGGGGGAGGGAGAGGGAGAGGGAGAGGGAGAGGGAGAGGTAGAGGTAGAGGTAGAGGTAGAGGTAGAGGTAGAGGTAGAGGTAGAGGTAGAGGTAGAGGTAGAGGTAGAGGTAGAGGTAGAGGGTGAGGGAGAGGGAGAGGGAGAGGGGGAGGGGGAAGGCGGTGATCCAATATGATGAGGAGGAACGCCTTGATGGGGTGTGGGTGCTGATCTTTTCTTGACTGTGTAAAAAGCTGGATTTTGCTCTAGGATTGGTGCATGATGAAATGGAATAGAAGGTTGAGAAAAAATTGTCACTAAAAACATGTCATATCATAGTCTGTCTCGCGTGCAAGCTTCAGGGGGTCATTTGAGCATCCTAGAGCGTTTGGTTTGTGCTATCAAGGAAAATTAGAGAATCAGTATACGTAAATTTTGACCTAAGGTCTTGCTTGGGTAGAAGGTCGTGTGATAGCCGATGAAGAAGCAGAGTATATTTCGAGATACAGCCCTTTCTAGAAAACTATACTCGTCTAAGATAGAATATTTAAGGATTGTTCTCCACTACAGAGAGGAACCTTGCAATCTAGAACGTCGCATATTTCTATAAGCGAGGAGCGTTTAAATGGGACAAGGAGGAAGCCCGACAAAACTCGAAACCCGGTATTTGTAGCGCAAAAATCAATCAGGTCGCTTTGCAGACTTTCCCTGCGTCAGTTCTAAGGGGTGTAATTTGACCGCTTTCTTATATGCCAGTCCCCTGAAGATTCCTAGAACCTTTGGCCAGGTAGTAAATATTAGAGCTCACGCAACATACCCTCGCTATCGGTTTAGCTGAGTTGTGTTGAGTTGATAGTAGGGGGTTTAGGGGTTTAGTTGAGTATTAGTAAGGCCAGTACTTAACCCAACCCAACCTAATTAATACACTGTGAAGGTGTCCAGTATGAAGATAGAGATAAGTGTAGCATTTCCTACTTGCACAAGATATGCGATTCGAGTGTCCGACTTTGGACTGGTCTTCTGTGGAAAACATGAGGCTTCTTGGGAGCAACATCGTATTGTAAGCAAACATCTGTTTCGGTAGACCTTTTAACTGTGTCTGATCGCATCTTTAATTTCCTGGTTGAGGTAAACTGAAATTCCCAAGCATATTCAATATTTCCTTTGCCGCGTACTCGATCCATTCATTTGGGTCAAAATGATTTGGGATTACCAGAAAATGTTCAACATGCCTCTTCCTGCGTGCTCAACATGTATCCAAACATTAATTCGGGACCAGGCCCTCCGAAATAGGCATCTGTCTTTCATCCTCACCGTCCCACACCAAGATATTGGGACCGGACACTTGCAATTTCATTTCCATCAAGTCTCCAACCTATTCCCGGCAGCAGCATGTCGTGGTAAGAGTAAACTTGGATGAGATGGAATATGTGCAACACCGCTAGACGATCTACAGTCGTGACACAAAGAGTAAGAAAGTTGCATGGTACGGTTTGCTAACCTCCATGAGAGATCTTGGAAATTCTTCGCGGCATTACACGAACACTAGAGCACGGATTGGGATATGGATGGAAACTTTTAATGACATGTGTGACTTGTGCAATGATCACCGTGCTTCGGATTTGTTAACTTCATGACCCGAGGATCGTGAGACGTTTGCGAATGTAATTCTAGTGGCCGAAACAATAGATCTTTGGCAATTTGATAACAAATCGAACCGCTAACAATAGCATAACTAGATTCTCCTTTTGAAACCTTCTTCGGGCTAAATATTGAGCTCATACCGAGCCACCGGAGATAAAGCTTAACACTATAGAATACCAAACTACGTTCTGTCAAAAGCAAGCACAGGCAAGCCAAGATATTGTCACAAGCTAGCAGAACGACTAGACATGCGGTAATTATCATACAAAGAAAAATCTTGGCTGTCTTCGTACAATCTGTTCGACAACCTGGCACTATTTTGGTAGAGATTGAGACGAATGGGTAATTGCAGATGCTAGTAGCACTTGTACTCAGTGCAGTGCACACCACCCTTGATGGGGCAAAAAGTGATCATTTTGAACAAACACTCCGAGGACATCCCTTTAATTTGCTTGTCAACAAGCGCCTTGAACGTCTCTCGGCTCCTTCAACGTTTGTGGGTGAATGTCAATGCCGTTATAAACCGGAAGTGGCATGAGTCGCTAGGAGCCAGAGGGTCTATGTAACAGTATATCGCCATATTGTCGCATTCCTCCAGAGTGGAGTAAACGTGGTGGTACAAGCATCGTGAAAGTCATGAGACAAAGGTCAAAGTGGTTGATACACGGTGCTCTTCAAAGTTCAGATGATATAGCATGTTCCTGAACTTCGCGTACCTGAAAAAAGAGCCGCACTTGACTGACTTAATTAAGTCAATCGAGGCGAACCGCTCGGATGGAAATACTTCCCGGGTTGTTGATTGAAATAATTTTGGGTAAATACTAACCGATCAAAAATGGCCACCCTTGGGTCCAGAATCGTTTCAACTTTACAACATGTTTCACACGTAAACAACTCGGCCTGCTAGGCTCTGTGGGTAAATGCTATTGGAAGCATCTGGTTGCATTCGGTGACGGGAAAGGATGCAGAGGTTGTTGCGATGGTCCCGGAGGAGGCCACGACCCCAATTCATAGGGTCGACGAGAGCCATCGGTGGCTGCAAGACAGTGCAAGTCTGCTCAAATACAAATTGTCTTGTAGGGTTCTGGGAAGACAGGAGGAGTTGGATCCTTGCCCCAACGTGGGCTGTGAAGGTTGGATGACAACATCCCTCTTACAATATATATTGGGCGAGATTTGATGACTACGCCTTCCTTGACGCAAACGAGCGTACTCGATACTTTGAGAGGCCACGATATTTGATTCTCCCGGAAGGATCATTGGCTCTTCTTGAATTTGGAAGACCTCGTGGCCATGATGACTCGATGCTGTGCTTCTTTTGTACGCGGCAGGGCCGAATGCTTTCCTACATTGGTCGTTCAAGAAGTATAACCGAGTAGCAATGTTTGCAGCAGCGGCCGCATCATGGTTCAGCTTACGAAGATGTCGTAGAAGAAAATCTCCTTTTCGTCCCGTTCCGAAGGGGTACTCTAGGATAATTGTCCGCGGGGAGAACCGTTTTGCCGAGAGAACAGCGACTCCCGTTGTCTCTAGAGTGAGGCTGTCGCTGTAAAATAGTCTGTGGTTCTGAGGAGATCGAGGTCTCCATGCAGCATACACATGGCAAGTTCATGTGATGATTGTGGGGGAAGGCTTCATATCGTTGTCCTGCTGAACTGCACACCGAGGCTTCAGATGGAGAGTGCTGTCGTGCCTCGTGATACTTCGAAGTACTGTACAGTACTCGAGTAGGTATGTCATGCTGGAAGAGGAGGTATTTCATGTGGTACGGAGTAGGAATCGACTGGTCTTGCGTATATGTTGTACATTGAAGTTCGTACGTACCTCCGTACAGAGACAGGGATCCTTCAAAGTAGGTCCAGGGGTTGTGAGACCAAAATAGTACTCCCCTTACCCAGGTTGGGTTGGTAAAATATATCGGTCGTATTTATGGGTTCCGAGTACATACGTACGATACTTGAAGGTAAATACGGAGGTACAGCCTACTAGACTCAAAGTGTATTTGTCACATGATATCCCCCCGCTCCCCCCCTTTTCCCAGGGAATTAGTTTTGGTTTCTTAGGTGACGCTTAAAACAAAGCTGCAAGAGAGCTCTTCTCTCCTTACAGGATTCCTATAGGTAGGAGCTTAAGATCCTGAGATATGAATAAAGTTCGGTAGGATCCAGGCCAAGATTCTACCAGGTGTGGATTCTATTGAATAAGGGCCACCTTGAATCATGTGATCTTGGTACATACGTACAGCGGATGAGGCTCAGGAACCGTACGGAGTACTTCTATACAATACCTCTGTACCGAATCCGGTATTATACTCTCGAATACGTATTACAACGTATTACCTCCCCTGCCCCTATGTGGTCCAGATGGTCGGTCAGCCGGGCCAGGATGAGGGTGTGGAAACGGCGTTTTTGGGTCAACAACATACGTGATGCTTCGGACTTCTCGTCTTCTACTACGTACATGGCCTCGATTCTGCACGTCGTCGTGATGTTTCCATGCCCTTGCATTACAGCTACCCTCTTCAGTGCCTTTCTTCACTTGCTGAGACTCCTGAGAGAACCTGTGATCTACGAACATTCAGCCTATTAGCAACGATTCCAGCGCCTCGTTCATGCAATCTTTGAGGCTAGAGAAAATCTCTCCCTCTGCAGGTAAAACCACGACCTTAGACTCCGGTGGAAAAGCGCCAGGAGATGCATCTTTCAGCAATGAGACCCCGTGACGACGTGATTAATGTTGCTGAAGTCCAGACAGGACGTCCGTATTGAAGATCTTTGGCCCCTCTCCTTGTATTCTTTGCGCCGCGGAGGGGCTCGTCTTATTCCACACCGCACCGGGCTGGTCATATTTGATTGACCCTTCGCTGCCCTGAAAAGAAGGTCTGCGTGCATCTGCTACCAAAGAAATCAAGCTGGTCGCAAGCCTCTCCCTTTCGTGCATGAGTCCCGACTCCCCTGACTCCTCTCTGAGCCGGCGCGCTTGAGTGGTGATCGACGACGGGGGGGTAGGGGGCGGGGGAGACAGGTGGTGGAGTGGAATGATTTTCCTGATGGAAGCTCCGACACTGTCCCTGGAATACGAAAAGCTAGACAACCAAGACATAGAATCGTTCGCCCTTGAATCTTGGTGAATATTGATCAACATATCGCAGTAATTGACAGATTGTATATTGTTGTCCAACCCGTAGCTTCCGAACCATGTTGTTGGATGTGCCCTGCATGGCTGACTACTGTTGCAATCGCTTGACCCGGTCATGCTACCACGCAGGTCTTGGACGGGCGGCCCCTTGTATCCGTATGGAAGGGGAAGCATTGAGGCCCTAGCATTGGCATCTTCTTTGGCATCTTCATTAGCATCTTCTTTGGCATCCTGGAAACGGAGTAGGGCTCGAGGAGGGCAACCTTGAGAAACCTTGACAAGATGACGGCCTTGACCTGTTCATTCGGCAGCAAGGGAGGAGCGAGACGAGGACAGAGAGAGGACAGAGACGAGGCAGATAAAAGAAAAGAGTACGGCTGTTTATTCTGCTGCAAGGGAGGTGGTGGCGAGAAGCGAGAAACGAGAGACGAGAAGCGAGAAGACGAGAAAAGGCGACTTCCAGACGGCATCCCCTCATGCCTTCAACCCTCATACCCTCATACCCTCATCTCATACAACCCCAAAATTTATATTAGTATCTCCCTCATCTCTCCCCTCGTCTCTCCCCTCATATCTCTCCTCCTCGCCTTCTCCTCCTCTTTCCTAGGTCCCGTCCTTGGATTCTCCGCATCCAACCCTCCCTCTTCTTCCCTCGGATGTGATTTTCGTCCTTCTCTTTTGCACGCTCTTTTCCTTCTTGCTTGTACAGTTCAGTTCTGTACATTCGCTACTCGGTCGATTGCCTTGCCGTCGCCAGAACAGAAAAGAAGAGACAGTATGACCCGCCCGCATGACCAGCGACAATCACCTCACACAATCACGATACCTACGACGCCATCATCTGTCACGGCTGAAGATCTCAGAGACACACACGTTGCCATCCACCGAATCTCACGGTGCTTCCCCTAGGTCGCGGAAGTCATTGGCTGCTCGAAGCCCCCTCGAGTGAATGGTTGCGGGGTCTACATATACTTCCCTCGTACGTGAAGCTAAAGCGGACCTGCATTTGGAGAATTCAACAATGTCACCCCCCGATCGAAACGGGCGACCGGCGCTGGCGCGGCGCAATACCTTTCAACGGATGCTGGATCTGGAGAAGAAAAGCAAGGTAGGTCATATCTCGCAAAGAAGCAACCATGGACCGCTGTCAGATATGTCTCGGTGGCTGACATCTCGCTCTGCAGGTGAATCGGATGCAAGTCCCACCAAGCGCCCCTCTCCCAAATTCTCGTACCAGCACAAGTAGCTCCGCGAACGACCATATTGTGGACTGCCATCTGGAGAGCCATCCTGCTCTGCTGGCGAACAAAGGCCGCGCAATGACGACCCCCGCCCTCTCTGTCGCGATACCCAATCCCGATCTTTCCGCCGATGCTCCCACAAAGAAATATGTTATACAGGCTGGGAATGTCGTTCCCCAGAGCGAGGCTGAGAGTGGCAACGAATCGGCAAGATCCTCTATATGCCGATCTCCTGGCTGGGACGATGTATCTGGGAACAAGAAGAAGAAGGACAAGCAGGCTGCAAAGGACAAGAAGAAGGCGGACAAGAAGAAGGCCGATATAGAAGTCAAGCACACGCATCGAATGCACAACCGCCTAAGCAAGGCGCCTCCTACCACCAACCGCTTCAGCAAGATTGTGGACAAGTCAACGTCAACGTCTGTCGCAACAACACCCGAGCCTCCTCAGGCTTCCCCAGCAATGAGCAAGTCCAGTGGGAATCGTTCGAGGAGAGGAAGCATCGACGCTAGTATTAAGAGCCTGCTCAATGCTACACAGGGCATTCCATCGCTGTGGAAACACAAGAGCGCCACGCCTCCAACCGCAGCTCCTACGCGGGCCACTCCTACGCGGGAAAGTTCCTCTCAAAGTAGTAGCAGTAATGGATTCATCGGGGGACTGAAGCTCCGGCTCTCGGAAGAGGCTGCCGTGCAGGACAGGACTAGACACAGTACAGTCAGAGATCAGCGACCACCATTGTCGGGCGTCAAACCTGATCATCGAGGTCAGTTCAAAACCACCCAGGATACAACCCGAACAGTAGGGGCGGGTAATCCCTCAGAGCGAGTCAATAGGCAAAGGCACAACTCCAGTTCGATATTTGACGAATCCGCGCGCACACCACAGCAATGGGACAGTATATATGCACAGGCAGGAAGGTTGGTTGGCATCGAAAGTCAGCCCATGGCACCAGTACCGGACGTCACTCCGATCATGCAACGAAACATCAAGACTCACAAACAGGAACGAGTATCAATGTGGGGTGCGGTTCCGGGCGAGACACGACAGCACAACTCCCCGTCTTCAGGTCGAGACTCATCAAACGCGAGCAAGTCCAGGTTCGCACAGCCCAGGACAAGCGAGGATGTTGACAACTCTTCCGGGGGGAGGTCTACCCACATCAGAGGTGGCTCTGTAGATTCAAGGAAGACTCGCGATACTCGGGGCTATGTCCAAAGTCAGCGACAACAGAGCAATGATCGAGCAATGGCTGCCTTCGAAGACGAATATCGAGACAGGCAATCGACCGACTCCGCCCGGCGAGGACGGTCGCCATCTTTTCATTCCGTGAAGAGCAGAGTTAGCGTGGACGTGACTAGCAACCTCTCGAAACCGCCTGCCCTAGCTATTGGTTCCGCCACGAGCACTCCAGGGGACGTAGGTGGCCCTTTGGCCTTCTTCGGTGAATATACGCCTCCGCCGCTGGAATTTGACAGCCACTCCCCTGTTTCTGAAATATCGAGCGAGCGAAATCATAATCGCAATGGGTCCAAAGGCTTAAAGGGCCTCAAAATTGCCGCCAGATCCGCTTTCTCGAAGCAATCTCCAGTTCCTTCCCCATCACCAGTTGCCAACAGCTTTGTCTCGAGTAATTTTGAAGTGGCCGCAAGCCCACCAGGTTCCAAAAGTAGCACTCCTGAAGGTTTCAGTCACACAGGCCGATCTAGCAAAGCTGAGCGAATTCTAGGAGTAGTCGCTCCTCCTGGGCAACTTTCAAGTCCAGCGACAACCCCAGTATCGAGTGTCCCTCCAGGCCGGAGGCAAAATGGAGAAGCCAGCCCCCCTAATGTGGGCCAAAGAAAAGGTGCTGGTACTGGTTCTCATACACGGACTGCAACTGACTCGAGTGAAGAATACTCTACGTTGGACGAATTTTCGAATGTCACTACACCCATGGCCTCTAGACCTCACTCGCAGAAAGAATACTTCCCACCCGTCCAAGAACCTGGAAAGAGTCCAAAGGGAAAGGCAGTGTCTGGAAGTTCGACCCCCACACTATCGCATAAGAAATCGACCTTCGTCCCCGGGGCAATTCCATTTGGCGGACTTCTCCGTCTTCAGGACGAATGGGCTCGAACGGCAATGCCCATTGAAATGACGGACGATGAGAAGAGTCTTAAGAGTGCTCGAACTCCTCCAGGGCGGCTCTCCATCTCCTCCTCCGGAGCGAGGCCGTCCATATCCTCGAACCGTTCTAGCAAGGTTGGAGAGTCATCGAGAGCAAATGAGCAGGCCAAGAAAGAGAGCAAATCTGCTAGTGCTCTCCAACGTCAGTTGAGTCTGTCGCGTTCCGCTTCAACTCCAGAGTTACAAGATCTAAGCTTTCTTCCAGCTCTAAAACATCAAGCTCTCACCAAACCTTCACCAAAGGCACCAAAGCCTGCATTGAAGAAAGACAAGGGGAAACAACCGGCCTCGGCACGAGATTCCGATACTCGAGAGCTTATCAAGCCACCTCCAATCCCTCTACCAACCACGAAATCTGAGGGAGGTAGTGCACCAAATTCTCCCACTAGCGGTGCATATCTCAGAGATGCACGGATGAGTCTGCCCCGTGGTGCCAACGCAGCGCGATCCCCAAACGGTGTTCGCTTCCCTGGGTCCTCGTCGTCAACCTCTCTAGCGAGCCGCAACTCTCAACCAGAGCCAATGGCTAAGATGTTTGTCATCTGCTGCTCTTGCAAATATTTCCACGATATGCCTAGCAAGATTTACGAATGCATGGCGAAGCCTGATAACCTGGTCGAGGATTCTGATCTGGGCGTGAGTGGCGTCATTAGCACAAGTGTGAAATGCCCTTGGTGCGGTCATGGCATGAGCACGTCGTGCTGTGCTGGGTATGCTGCCGTGGTTTATCTGAGGGAGAAATTACATTGAGGAAGCCTGATGTATTGATCAGTGGAAGGCTTGCTGGGATCTTGGATGTCGATATGCATTTTATGGTTGGGCTTTTCTTGGATGGCCCTAGGTTTTACCATCCCTGAGGACTTCGCGTCGGTGAATATCTGATACGAATGTGATGGATGCATGCAATGGAAGGCGGTTGAAGAAAATGGGTTTCAAAGCATGGTCGGTAGAATCAAGCATGGGTGGTTAGTTGCATGGTCTGAGGAAAGGTCATGTTAATGATACAAACATTGATTACAGGAGTTATTTGCAGGTTTGGCTCTTAAATATTGCATTTGCTAAAGACCTTTTCTGTGAAGATGAATAGGCACACGTCATTACAGAGGAAGGTCGACAAGAGAAGTAAGCTTTAGCATTTGGAGATAATTATGTACTATATACCATTCGTGTCTTATATACATAAGGCGTCGTGGTTGCGGTCGTGGTGGTCTGTCTTGGGAGTGAATCGGGGGTTAGAGAGATCGAGGCTGAGATAATCACATATATATCATGTCATATATTTTCATCGCAGTTTTGTTATGCTCATGGACTTTGATGTGACCTAAAAAAGTAAGTCCAGTGAACAGTGACAGGAAGTGCACATCGAACACAAGATCAGAATTGCCCATAAGTATGAGCTTTTCCCTGCTTTGTACAAGGTTGTTGGTTTCCGTAGGAGATACTTGAGTGTAAATCTGGGATTGAAAGGTGATAGAGAGGACCAATAAAAGGTTCTGACGGCAATGGAAATCTCAACAGCAAGGGATGATGATTTGGCAACAAAGTTAAACAGCGTGAATATAGCTTTGGTAGAACATTTGGTTATACACGCATGGTGATAGGAAGATATTGTGCTTTTTTGTTAGTATGTATTGAGGGATGATAGTTCCTGACGCTTGTACAAGTATTTCAGTTTTCTTGTATGCTTGTTGGTACAGAGGGATAAAATGGGAAGGTAATAACAATGTAGGGGAAGAGGTCTCAAGGGAGTTCAGGGTGTTGATTTCAGTTGAAAATTAACTGTAGGAACGCTCTTCCCTAGGCAAAGTCTGTTTCGCTGTGATATTATATAACATAGGTATCTATATATAGAAGAGAAATATAAGGTCATAAACTATCGAGCACCTCTCGATGACCCAGACGATAGATGTCCTTTTAATGTAGGATTATTACCTTTCGTGATTCCTAAACTCTATTAGTAACCGTGTAGAAGGATTTTAGTCTAGAGAAAGTTATAATTGCTAGGTTTATCTGTTGCTAAAGGCTCTCAGGTCTGGCATCGTTGGTTCGTGAAGCTTTGGCTTGTAGTGACAAGGCAGTCATATTCAACAACAAACTCGAGACTTTCGGATACAATAAGCTGAAATCAGACAACGAGACATAAACCGAGCCTGACTAAGGCGTCTTGTTCTTTTGCTTATTTGGAGAGCCGCAACACCGAGCTGAAGTTGTCGGGCCAGTACATGAAGTCTTCGGAGTTGACACCGAGCATGGATATAATATAGGGGTTCTTCTTCTAGTAGTTGGATTGCGGTGCCCCAAATGTCGTAGATAATGTCTTGACCTATCCATTTTACTCTATCTTGATGTCTTAGTACTTCCACAGTTGTAGCTGCGCTAAACGAGTGCCCGAGCACAGTCACTTGTTTATTCCCAGGCATAGTATCGTATCCTTTGGATTATTTTGCGGAAACACATAGTTCATCCTCGAATACCCCTTTCCCCTCCCCTCGTTACTCGGATCAATCCCACCCTCGTCCCCAGTAGTCCATGGCTGAATATCAATAAACAGCGACTGCGATGAATGGGATATTTGAGAAGAACAACGCTCAGATTATTATTTCGCGCCGTTCCCCGATGAAATCGAGAGTGACGTCAAGTCAACCATTTAGCTTTAATGTGAACGATCTATCAGAAGCAAAACTATGGAGTGAACTAATAATTATGAAGACGGATTCGACAATAGATCTAGAAGACGATTTACAGATGTCTCTAAAAGCTCCAGAGAATGTGGTTTTTTGCCACTACATAGTTGGTCATTGCTTGTGCTCGTTCTCAAAAGTTTAATAGCACGTCCAAGTAGTGCAATAGCAAGTGGTGGGAGCCAGCAATAGACGAGAGAGTGAAAACGATGCAAAACAGAAGAAAAATACTCCGCACTGGCAATTGTTTTGAAGGTTGGTGATGTTTTTCGTGAATATCTAGGAGTAAGGGTCTGAGGAAGAGTACAGAGCGAGAGGCGGAGGCCTGGGCCGTTCACAATCAGAGTTGTCTTGCTAGAAGCAGGCAAATGTGACTTCTCGATTCATCGAACCTTGGAACGGGGACACTTTTGCCTAGGATATCATCTATAATCGAAAGCCACCAATTCAATCATACCAGTGTCTCGCTTCGACACACCCCCTTGAACCTAAGATAAGTACACAAACTCAACGCCAGGAGCCATCAAGGACCATTGACCAAATGAAAACGTTCCCTCTACAAACTCATACAACATAGATATCATCTACCTCGCCTTGCTTGATGACACACCAGCACCAATGACACCAGGAAGCTTTTCCTCGCCAATGCTGAATAGCATGCCAATGCCCCAGCTTACAAGACCCATCATAACAACCGAAGAAATCAAAATCAGCCAGAATGGTCCACTGACGTCTGTCTTTTGACAGGCGGGACCACCAAATCCTGTTGATGTCCCATTGACATTAACGCACTTGCAAGTAAAGCATGCTGACTGGCCTGCACCGTACTTTTTGTAGCATTTTCCATGCCCAGAGCACCCTTCCGTCGAATTATTACAGCTGTCCATGGACGAGTAGCACACAGGCCGGACACCAGCAAGTAGAGGATCAGTCGTGTTAGATGAATTCGATGCTCGGAACTGCTTAGAAACTGTAGCAGGTGGATTTGAGGCGACCGCAGGTGTTCCTGATATAATTTCCTCGCTTGCTTGTCGTCGACCGAGATTCGACTGGGACACTTTCTCGTAGAGTCCATAAGGGTTTGCTGGGCTTTTCGACAAACGCGCGGATTCAGGCATGAGGACAACCACTGTATTCATTTCTTCTTTCCTGGCCCATTGGATCAATCTCTCTGCGGCGGATAATAAGTCCTCGACCTTGGATTGAGCCTACCGTGGATGTGAGCACATTCATGAACACTGGCGGGTTTCTATCGCTTACCAGATTGAAATTGATGACCTTAGATCTCCCATTCCAGCACTTGACTTCGAAAGGATTGATAGCATCCTCCAACCGACAATTCTGATTCTGTCCCAATTGATCGTTCAAATCCAGCATTAACTTTCTGTTGGCCTTCTCTGAGGGGGGATTCGAAATCGAGAAGGTGGGTTTGATGAAGTCCAAAGTGTTCGATAGTCTTTTAGCGGCTTTTGACTGCACTCCTTCTACAACCAAAATCAATTCCGCTGCCTTATCTTGTGTTGCATCCTCAAATAGTGATTCTTGAGATCCTCCGAAGTTATTGATATGGGAGAACGCATCCTCGCTGGCACCTGCTAAGTCGTGGTATTTAGCAGCGCCTAGTCGTTGTGCGAAGACTAATCGTGCCTGTTCTGGAGAAAGTGTGGGATTCGAGGTGTTTGGTAGCTCGTCCCGTTGGAGAATATAGACGTCTGCCTTTGAAGCTGCAGAGACTATCCCAATCAAGGCCGGAGCCAGCAAGCTTATCGAAAGTTTCATGGTTGTTGTTGATTGAAGCTGTATGTTGTGTACTTGAAGTGACGATTACCTGGAGCTGTTGCTGATAGAGTAGCA
The DNA here is from genome assembly GCA_019669835.1 of Amylocarpus encephaloides. NCBI lineage: Eukaryota > Fungi > Ascomycota > Leotiomycetes > Helotiales > Amylocarpus > Amylocarpus encephaloides. The sequence goes on from MU251575.1 coordinate 44,581, forward strand.
GGCATTACGCGCTAGTCCGCAAAGGGGTTAGGACCCGCGGATACGCCTTTATTCTGCCAGAATCAAGATGGGCGACTTCGATAATTCTATTTCTTCGCATACTTGAGCAATCTCCTTTGTCCTGAAAATGATTTTTGATACCCGTTGATTAGCGCGCGCGACGAATGTTCACTTCATACTCAAATCCTTTTCAATAACGCCCACGTAATAAGGTTATATGAATCTCGCCCTCCGTCCATCAACCTGAACAACCACCTACCATGTTCCGTCGCACGATGCCCCGGATGGGTCTTTATGGGGCCAGTAGGTTGAGCAGATTACCATTACGACTAGAAATACAGAAACAGCAAGGGCGGGCAGTAACGGTGCAGAAAGTCCGTATGGTGAAGCCACCCTTCGGATGGCGGTTAGTTGCGAGTTCCTATGGCTTCTTCCACAATTCTGATACTCGGTGTTCTCAGGTCGCTTGTTTTCTGGTGTTCGACAATCTATATATGCAAATCGATGTTCGATTGGCTCGTGCTGGATCCTTTGGGCCGTGAGGGAGAGCAGGTGCTGGCTGCTGAACCCGAAGAAGATCTGGGGGAAGACAAGCCAATCTTCATTCCGTTTCCGGGAACCACCAAGGAATTGAAGCCAAAGCCATATCGTGGTGCCGATCCAGAGTGGCAAGAGTTTGTCAAATTCAGTAAAGACCGGCCTCTCCAGAAGAGGGTTAGGGGTGAGTTCAAGGCTATACTCGATAGAAACAGTACTATGGTCGCTAACCGGTTTTAGATGACCTCGCTCAATATATCCGTCAAGTCGCTGAGAAGACGCCGACGGTAGCTCTGCGAGTCGGAAAGGGTCTGAAAATAAGGAGATGTTGGCTCGATGTCGACTTCCCGCCACATCCGCCACCCGAGTTCGAGCGTTCTGGTATTGAGATCTCGGACGACGCTATTTCTTGGGTAACCATGCCAGTTGATTCTCTGACTGTTTTTAGAACCAGGCGAGCGCTATGGCCTTCTCCTTTAATGGTATCATTCTGGAGTTTTGGAAAGGCTCTTGCTGCTGAGGAAATAAGACGGGTTGTAGGCATGCTCGGATATCAACCGCAAAGAACACAATCCGCATCGATTGATCAGTTATTATCCCGGCAGCGTCAAATTACCAAGCCAATCTCAAAAGATGGACCTGCGGAACCGGCGGGAGGCACGCCCACTTCTGCCTTGAAATTACCATCGCCTGTTCCAGTTAATTCGACTGGGAAAGCTCCAGAGGACGCCGACGATTTTAGTGAGAAAGCTAGGAGAATGGAGGAAGCTCTCGCGCAGCGGTTCGTGAGGCCACTGGTAGCCTTCAAAACGAAGCTCGGACAGACATGGCGTAGGGTGCCTAACTACCCTCCCCGAGGCTCGATTCTGATATCGGGAATGGTAGAAATGGAATCGCCAAAAGCTTACCTCGTTTTTGATGTCAAAGCAGCCTGGGATCCCAAGACCAAAAGTTATGACACAACCAGTATGCACCTCGGATTACGACGATTTCAATGGAAAGCACAAGGACCATTGGCCTCGTGACATAAATTCCTCATAATCAAGACTGGCGTCAAGGGCATTTGGTGGCGTGATTAGTGCGTTCTGGCGTTGAGAGACACTTCGGATTTTGAACAGGGTAGATGGAATGGCTTCGGATGGATCAAGATATTGATCGACAATACCCGGTTCCTATCTCGCGTCTCGTCAACAATGACCATTAGGAGAGATCGAAAGGTCTTTGAGCAGAACTACTGAACAGCATGCTTTGGCACTCTTATTCCTCTATGCTCCAACTACGGTTTTATAGAACTTGATCCCGACTCCAGCAAATGTGTTCCTTCCCACGCTCTCTTATAGTAAACCTCCTGAACTGGTCCACCAAAGCAAGGCCGGCCTATGCCCTAGCAGCTACATGATCGCAGAAGAATCTATAGGCAAGATTCCCGGGAATCATCGGCATCAAGCGACGATGCTTATCCTCTCCTGGGTAGTTCGTGAGACCTGAAACACGTCCACCTGGATAATTGTCTAGTTATTTTTCCCATGGTGACCTAGCAACAACGAGTTGATATTCTTCAAAACCCCGAAATAGAGGCCTAGAACCTAGAACCTCGAGCCTCAAAAGGCAGAATCCGGGTATTATCCAGCATGGCAAGGAGGATACCCCACTTTTCTCGAGTATGTACTTATGTACTTACTACTTAGTACTTTAAGTATGTAGTAGGTCTAGTGAATATGCGCCTGACCTGTCGGCCCACTTTTCTCTCCCACCTTCAAAGTTCCCAGCTGCCTCTTCCAGAAACATTTCGTAGTTGGTTCAAGGATTCCTAATCAACCGAGATGATATCTATGAATCTCAATTCAAGTACCCGCGGCGTGTATCTGTGCAAGACGTAAATGGCTACCTTGATCACTATCTTTTATCTGCGAGGCAGCGAGGCAGCAGAGATCGTTGGCCGAGGCTTAAGGTAGCTCTGCCAAATGTGCTTTATAAGTTCCGTTCGTTCCATTGGTATTGATGTTCTTTCGCTCATTCTTCGTTGTCTTTTCAATCGGTTGCTTCAAGATGTTCTCCTCTGCTGTCGTGCTCTTCGGTCTCGGGGTTGTTGGTCGTCTCGTCGCAGCAAGCCCTATCAATGGGTTTCGAACGAAGAGTAATGCGAAGCTTGGTGCTATTGCTTCGGAGTCCTCAATATGCTCGGCTATTGGGATCGATATATTGAAAGCTGGTGGGAACGCTGCAGACTCGGTGAGTGGAAATGGCGAGTCTCATTCCGAGTTGTTAAAAACGACGACCTCTGTCTTCTGCAGTTTGGAAATCAGCATAAATGTATAGCACTTTACCAAGCGTCAAGCTAGGCGGGAGAAATGTTCTCAGATTTCAAGTGTGATTTGAGAACGTTGCAAGTCTAGCGTAGTTCTGAGAAAGCAGACATTCATTCACTTTCTTCTTGGAGAATGTAGCTAAAGGTGTGATAGCTTGTAGCAACCCAGTTTTGCGTAGGAGTGATTGGCATGTACCACAGTGGTATTGGCGGGGGTGGTTTTATGACGATTCGGTCAGCTAGTGGAAGTTTTGAATTCGTTGACTTTCGTGAGATGGCACCTGCCGCCGCTTTCGAAACGATGTATTCGCCTCCTCTCTCAAGCTCCAACCTCTCGCTATATAGTGGTCTTGCCAGTGGCGTTCCAGGAGAGTTACGAGGACTGGAGCATTTACACACAAAGTATGGCAAGCTGCCATGGAAACACCTAGTATTGCCTTCAGTCAAGTTAGCAAGGCACGGCTTTCCTGTAACAAGAGACTTGGTGAACTATATGGCTTCTGCTACATCGTCGTACGACTATCTTACCTACGATGAGACGTGGGCTATCGACTTTGCTCCTAACGGCACTCGACTTGGTCTCGGCGACACTATGACGAGAAAGCGATATGCAAACACGCTTGAAAGCATCGCTGAAAAAGGCCCGGATGTTTTCTACCTAGGTGCTTTGGCAAATGCCACCATTGTCGCACTGCAGAAGTCCAATGGCACAATGACCTTGACTGATCTTGCCAATTATACCATTGAGATTCGACCGACGTCCAACATCACGTATAGAGGATTCCGCCTGCACTCTGGAAGTGCACCGTCGAGCGGCGCGGTCGTACTGAGTGCGTTGAAGATTGTGGAAGGCTACGACATGTCGAGCCCGGCTCAACTGAACCTTTCTACCCACTACTTGGACGAGGCCATGCGGTTTGCGTACGGTCAGCGAACGCTTCTGGGGGATGCTACATTCCTACCAAATTTGACGACCTATCAGCAGAAGATGTATTCGGAGGCGACGGCAGCAGTGATCAGGACGAATATTGATCCATTACGAACCTTGAACAGCACTGTCTACAACCCCACCAATTATGGTATCTTGACAGACGATGGGACCAGTGCGACCGTTGCTACTGACAAGAGTGGCCTCACAATTGCTTGCACGTCTACTATCAATACTCTATTTGGAAGCAGATTAATGGTTCCTGAAACTGGTGTTATTATGAACAACGAAATGAATGGTGAGCTTACTCCTATTTCCTTCCCACGTCTCTTTTCCATGCCTCTATGTTTTCCGGCACCATGATGGAGTTATCAGAATCCTCCATCTCTGTCATCATGTTAGAAGATGAAGATCGGAGCCGTCATGAGTTTCTAGCCTAAAGAGGTACCGGGGAACGAGAAATGTTTCTCTCAAACTATTTAAGGAACGAAGAATGGGCGAGACTCTCCCCGGGTGTCTTTGGCAAGATCTCGGGTCTCTCTGTTCGGAAACAGCGAAGGGTAAATGTTCAATTCAAGCTTGGGCATGTTTTCCCGGGCTTCGGTCCTTCACATGCGGTGATGCTCTACATTTAGAACTATCCTAGAGTCGCTACTTGCGATGAGAAGACATTAAACCCCGCATTTTGGGCGTCCTCACGTCCCTACGAGTTACAGAGGCGCTCCTCTCGATTGCCTTGTTGTCTGTAGTTAGCAATGTCTCGGATTATCTGTTAGTAACAGATAACATGATAAAATTGAGGCGTTCGGGCGAATACCCCGAATCTTACGCCCCTGATATGCTTTTGTTCTCGATTTAGCTCACCAATTACAATAGATTTCTCGATCCCCAACACCACGAATGCGTTTGGATACATTCCAACACAAGCAAACTTCATTCGACCGTTCAAGAGACCTCTTTCGTCAATCTCGCCAACAATTGTTGAGTATCCCAACGGACAGGTGTTTGTGTCCCATGCCTCAGCTGGAGGTTCACGAATCATCACCGAGATTATCCAACATCTATGGCATGTCATGGACCAGAACATGACCTCCGCAGAAGCTCTTGCCCAACCAAGGTTTCATGACCAACTCTCACCCAACACGGTGTCATTCGAATATACTTACAACGATCAGACGACGGCATTCTTCAAGGAGATCGGTGCCAACGTTGCGTTCACAGCACCAGGTGGGTCTACGGCCCAAGCACTGAGAATGTTGCCCAATGGTACATTCGAAGCAGCAGGAGAGCCGAGACAACTCAACAGTGCAGGATACGCAATCTAGAATGTTGATGAAGGAAAACAATCGATCTGTGTCTTGATTTTGTGGCATGGAGAAGTGTTACGTAGCGGTGTACCAATGAATACTGATAATGAAACTTCTAAGAACCGTCGAAACAATCTCCGTGCATGGCTAATCTCGGGGAAGCGTCCAATGGGGACCTAATTTCGTTCAAGGAAATAAGTATCGCTGCCATGGATCGTGCGGAAGTATCCTTCAAGCTTAAGAGACAACATGAACTTCATGAAGCGTATGCTCTCAGATGACTTGGGACAAGAGCAGGTCCACGGCTCGAATTGCCTTTTAATCACGACTGCCGCGTCAATCGAGATAACCGGTAATGCGGACCAATCAATCTTCTTGAAGAATAAGTTACCCATTTAGATACGAAAGACAAGCACGAGTGGTCTGACATGCAGACTTGGGAGAGCAAGTTGGCAAGGTCGCCACGATAGACGCAGGGAGGCTACACGAGGGTAAATGTCATGTTTGCAAGTTGCAAGCAGCCACACCCTCAAGAGTCAAAACCCATACAGTAGGATTGCGATATTGACGACGGTTGGTCTGCTATCCGCATGCATCTGTTGGGAACTCCATGGTCACACATCGACGCCGCCTGTTGGAGTCGGTATGCAAGGCGTGAGAGAGATCAGACGGAGGCGTTCGCTGACGGTTTTCTCTGGCCGTGGAATTGGAATTTGACGGCGTTCTAACAATCACAAACTACTGTAAATATTATCGCGTCTGTCGCGGAGAGCTATTTTTGGCGTGTCCCAGTCAGGTTACCTCGTCAATTGTTAGTCACGTGCCTCATCCCCCCTCTGCCAATAGGGGCTCACGGCGCCAGAACATACCTTAGCGAATGCCTTTTGGCCGCGTCGAGGCTGCAAGATGAGAGAGAAGCGCTTACAGTCTCGAAGGGTCTTTGCTGGATGGTCGACGCCTCACCAATCAAGACCCTAATCACCCTGCATGCAGCCGCTGGCAGGGTTATTTTGCCGTTGCAACCAGAGAAGAGAAGAGTCGAGGAAGAGCCCCCCCCCTGAACAAACGACTCGTTCCCACTCGCTAACTCACCAGTAAACTTCTCGACCGCTGCACATCCAACACCCTCAGAATCTATTTCGGTGTCTTCCCGCCCGCACTTATCGCTATCCGGTGCACGGTTGCTGCATGTCAAATTTAACTCTTCTTTAGACGCCAACAGAAAGGTCAGAAAGGTCAGAAAGGTCATGTAGAATGTGGTTGGCCGTCTGCAGCCATGGCAGGGTCCGCAACACGCTCAACTGGTAAGAGGGTCTCCCCTGGTATGGCAATATATATCCAGAGCAAGTGCTCCGATTCTCGACTTGATGTACCGGTACAAGCGGCTTGGAACTCTTGGTATTTCCTTATGAGAAGCTATCTTTGTGGTATTTCCCTTTTCTATGGTTGAATGCCTCGAGCGTGGTTCTTTGTCGACGTGTTGAGCTTTGGTGATATTTGCATTACGGGTAGTTTGAGAGAAGGACCAGTACCAAGATGAGTGGACAAGGGAGCAGTGGGAGCAATGGACAGCCGTCAGGAGGAGGAGCGTTGCAATTATTTCCACCACCACCGAGGAAAGCGAAGAACCCATCCAGGAAACCCAGTACGAGGAGGAATGCCCCCGAGGCAAGAGCGTCAATGGAAGGATCACAAACAAACCTCTACGACCGTCGAAATTCCTCCTTGGGAGGTCGTTCTACACCATCGCAAGGACAACAGCTTTCATCGTCCTCATATGCTCCACCAGTCCAGCCATCACAAGCATATATCGCCGCTGAGATCCCCCGATCCCAGACTTCATTCTCAGAAGCACCAACTCTCGTTCGAAGCAATTCCAACAGATCTCACTCCTCAATACAAAAGACAGGGTTGCACACCACACCACCCAGAGGCGGGGAACCTGTCATGCGCTCTATATTCCCACGGTACAATCCAGAGGTCGCCCTTGAATATCAAAATTACTTTCCCACTCAACAATCCCCTACTCACATCCCCAAAACGATCATCAACCGTCGCCCCTACTCCCCCTCCATCCACCCCGATCGAGATCCCGTCGGAGCTGGACTTCAATCACCTATGAGCATCAACTCCGCCATCAGTGCCGCTGGATGCTTCCCCCATCATCTACAAGATGAGTCCGTCCTAGAACCATCGTCTATCGAGGAACTCCGAGAGTTATGGAAGGTAGCAAATGGCTGGCGAGTGTCCTCATCAGAAGGTCGATCATTCTGCTTGAAGATGACGTCTGCACCGGAAGAACCAGTACACACTCTATCATCCTCCTCTGAGACACCATTCTACACCTTGAAAGTCATACCCACCTCCACTTCAGCACAACTCTCCATGACCCGACAAGATCCACACCGTTCGCCTTCCGCTTCTTCTACGACATCGCCGCGGATTGGCTCCTCGCTAAGGGGAAAGGAGAAGGCTACAAGCACAGATGTCTTAAGCACAACGCTGGAAGAACCACCTCGTCGCCTTCCTCCCAATGACGGGCTTGTTGCCCTGCTGTACCCAAGGGCAGCATCAAATATGGCCCTCGACATGGTCAGCAAACCACACCGCGCCGATGGACCCTCCATCATCGCCGCCGCGGAACGAGAGGCAGGTCGTCTCGTCTGGGACCACGACTCCCAACGATACTACCTCGTCCACCCAGCCATGCAGACCCCATTCGTTATCACCATCTCCTCCTCTCCAGCATGGTCACGTGTAGAATACTCCCTCGAGCACCCTGAGCTCCCCCGGAATCTCGTTCGATTGGTACGCGATGGGGCAGGATCCGGATACCTGGAAGTCGATACATCAGCCGCCGCTCGTATCGACGCATTCTACATTGTTGACGTCGCCATCTGTGCGATAATGCTCGTCGCCACCGAAGAAGAGAAGAAAAACAATATCGAACACTTCACTGCACCACCACCCTCCATCGCCCCACAATCCCCCGCCTCTCCACGCTCCCTAAAAACGCACTCTATCCTTGGCCGCCCCAAGAAAGTGAAGACGAAAACACGCATGGAGGCTTTCGAACTCGATCTCGAGAGCCAGAATGCGAGTCAGGATAGTCTGAGGGGATTTAAGGCGCCGAAACAGAGCGAGAAGAAGAAGGAGAAGATCCCTGGGTGCTGTGGACTTATCTGGATGGTGTTGAAGTGCATGATTTGGAGTGTGGTGTTGGTTTTCAAGGGGTGTGGGAAGTTGATGCTGTGGGTTTGTGGGAGAAGAAGCAAAAAGAAGAGGGCGATTATGCTGGGGAAGACGCCAGATGATTCATGATTGGGAAATGATAGGGAATAGGAAAGGAGATTTCGTCTATTGTATATACCCTTTGGATGACGGATACGTATATATGGACCTCGGCTTTGGTATGTGGGTATGGGTTGGGATGATATGGATGTGTCCTAGATCCCACAAGAGGAAATTCAGTCACGATAGAGATACCATAATATAATGGCCTCCTCAATAAGGGTTTTTCCCCTTTGCAATCATATACCCTCGTTCTGGAAATCGAAAATATGAATCAAACCTACATGACTTTTGAAATTTTTGTTTTATTGAGAAATGAACGTCAACACCACAAAGTAAAATTGTGTTTCCTCTTGCCTACGTGCTCTTGAACAATTATATGTGTATTCAAATTTGTAGGTTTTGTTCTAATAGCTAATATGAGAGGAGCATACAGTTGCCTTGCATGAATTAGGCACGGAAGGAAGTGAGTTTTGACAAGACTGGCTGAAGTTTAGGATCGTGGAAGAATCCCATAACCACATGTCGGTTTCCCACAATACTCGTTACTGCATCTTTTCCACCATCCCCACATTTTCCTTTCGTTCCTCCTCCGTCAGCCTCTATTATCTATCAAATTACGAACCTTGCTACTTAGTCTAACTGTCTGGGAAAAGTCATGGTACCCAGAACCCGATTTTGTGCCCCACATTTCGCCCGTAAATTCCAACAATAAACCACAACGAGTGGCCGAGATATACTAATATTTACTCCAAGCATTAATTACGACCCAAAAAAGCTACTCGAATTATTTGCGCATTTTTGCGATTTCTTTTGCGTGTACCTCTGGCTTTGTGCCCCAAATCGACTTCATTTTCCAGAAACGGCACTATCTGTCACACTTACGGTGCGTGCTCCGATTTCGCCAATTCGAGCGGGCCCTCTAGGCGTGACGGAACTGGTTGTAGAGCATTCTTTTCCCTAGCACTGTTATTAGATAATATGTATAGAGGTAGGAAAGATGATAAGAAACCACCCCTTACGAGTTATATTCCATGGGACCTGTGGTGGTCAATGCAGAAGGCAAGTAGCCTGGTAGCCAGCACCAGCCCGTGACATCACCCCCTAAAAAGACTAGTTCTTGCCTCAAGCATGCTCCAAATGCCAAATCGCAGAACACGAATGTAAAATATATAGAAAGAGCTTTTCAAACACATATTTCCATACCATTTCAGTCCCTCCCCCCCCCGGGTCAAAATCCAATCCAAAATAATCGCCGCTTTCATCAGAGCTAAGGAGGTCACTTAGGATCTTCCTCTAAGCTCTAAAACCGTACCCCTTTACCCAGTGATCAACTAATCCGCACCGCACACAGAGACTTTCTGCCCAAAAGTGTGCCTTTTTGCTGTGGAGACTAGTGCCGCGAGTGCTCTGAAGGGGGGCGAGATGGCGTACGAGGGTATTGACTGTTGGTTTGGTATTGAGGACACGGATCTTGAACTCGACTGGTTAGTGACTGGCCTAGACTAATTGGGCTAGGGTACAGCGGATGAGCCTTGCTAGAGTAAAACTAGCTAGGACGATGATTTTCTCCCCGCTCTCGGGGTTATATTAGATGTCGTTTAATTCTTTTATTCTTTTGGGAGTTGTCAGTTTAGGTATATTAGGCAAGGCTAAGCGAAGTACCATGATAGCGAGGATACGGAAAGATCTCAACAGGCCTCAACTCCTCACAATGACATCACATTCCCTTGCTCTCGCTCCAAATACTAAAGGAGGCACTATCAGGATTCTTGAGAGTCCCATGGGTTGGACGCCAGGAGCAGGAAGAGGTGCAATTGTCGTCCGAGTAAGGGGGTGTTTAGACTCTAGGTGCTATTTGCAATCTCAAGCACTCCTTGCTTGATAGGGGTTAGATCCATGGGGCCATTTTCATTATGCGGTTGAAGCGCTAAGTAATTTTAATTATGTAGTTGGCTTTGTCCAGCTTGATTTCCAGAGGCCAGGGGAGGTTGGCTACTCAAAGAGGTAGGCGTTGGCACCCTTTGATGAATTTATAATTGGTGCGAGGGTGGTGAAGCTATTGAACTAGCCTGTTTTGGTTAGTAGAAGAGAGGCCTTTGGGGAAAGTACTGGTTTTGTCGACATCAGCCTAGGACTTCCCCTTTGTATAGTAAACGTTTGAACCTAGCTGTAAAGAAGAGATTCCGATCCTTTGTTTAAATTGAGTAGCCAAGTGTTATGATAATATACCGTGCCGCTAAACATTTCTAGATCACCTTAATTCGGTAAAAGTAATGCTATAACCTACTATTCAAGCATATTAATTAGTGACAATTACTATCTATGTATATAGTATTCGGATTAATAAACTTATAGTGTTTTCGAGTCTATTACGTAATCTAGTAGGAGGATTATGTTACGATCACGCGGTGATCACGTTTCTTTACCTGGCCAAGGGACCTAGTCTGTCTAGGACTTTGAAAGGTTGTATACGTATGAGGAGGGCTAACTTTTGTAGTCTAGCACCCTCCTAGGATTTTGTAGAATAATTATCGCGTGACTAGGACAGATCAGTGAAGTTAGTCTAATCCATCTGAGCCGATTAGTTAGATCACTCTAATCGATCTAATCTAGGGATACGAAGGTTCTATATAGTCTAGGTCGTTACCTATTAGATAGAAGCTTCGTACTTAACTTTATTTAATAATTAGAATTAAATATTTATATTCTCTTAATCTATCTTTATAATTAACTCTATAGTTCGCTTATTCTTAACTATTATAAACTAAACCTATACCTTCTAGCTACTTATCTATTATATAGATAGAATCTAGTTAGAAACTATAATACTTTAAGTACTTATTTACTAGAGTAAGCTTACTATACCTTTACTATAGCTCTAGTAACTAGAACTAATAAGCTAGTCTCTTCTAGTTTAAGTACTAGTTAAACTAACTTTATACTCTCTATAAGTAGTACTAGTAAGCTTAAGATTAATATAAATAGAAATATAATTATTCTAAATATATAAACTAAGAAATTTAAGATTAAGACTAATAAATCTATTTATATTATACTACTTAATAAGTATTTAGAAAATTATAAGAAACTTAAGATCTTTCTTCTATAAATAGATCTTTACTTTAACTTTAATAAAGAAAAGTTTAAGAATAAAAGCTATAATACTAAAAGCCTCTAGACTATCTCTTATCTTAAAGAAGCTATCTTTAAGTAGATTTAACTATTTCTAGAAGACTTTTTCTAATATAAGTTAAATAATAGAAGTATAGTAGCTATAAAGACTATCTTTAAGTTATAGAATAGATTTAAGAGAGAAATTTACTAAATATTTAAAGATATTAATATTATAAGTATAAGAGTTAGAACTCTAGAGTATACTTAAACTAATAGCTCTTACTAAGTACTAACTCTTACTAAGTACTAGTTATTAATAGAATTTAATTTAGTTTAATACTACTTTCTTCTATTACTTTTAGAAGGTTCTAGTTATCTCTTCTTATATATATAAGATCTTATAAAAACTATACTTATATAAGCTCTTTATATACTTCTTAATTAAATTTTAGAAACTATTTCTTTTAAGTTATTTAAGATCTAGTCTCTTATAGTAGAAGTATATTACTCTTATCTATTACTTATAAACTAGAGTTATATATAAGTAAGTACTATAAGTAATAATAAGTAAGTTTATAACTCTTAGTAACTAGATAGTATAGTAAATAAAGTATAACTCTCTACTATACTAGATTAGCTAATAGTCTTTATATAAAGTTAATAAGAAATAAATATATAATTAGAATAAGAGATTACTTAATTATAAATAGTACTTAATAGTATATAAATCTTAAAATACTAGAAGATATATATATTTAAAATAGACTCTACTATAGATCTAAAAGATCTAATCTAGAAGCTAAAATACTTACTCTCTTACTCTAATTAGTTTATAAGTAAAAATAAGTTATTATACTCTTAATTTAAAGATATTCTAAAAGCTAAGCTTAAAATTAATACTAGAGCTATTAAGTCTAAAAGAAGTATATTTAATATACTTTTAGATAACTTATAAAGAAAGTAGTAGAGTATATATACTCTTAGATTAGTACTATTAAAATAATCTAGGCTTTTATAATTAAAGAGTTTCTAAAGTAACTAGATCTTATTTTTACTAATCTATAAAAGAAGAATAAGACGCTCTTAAAAGTTAATATAATATACTAGAGTAATAGAGACTTCTAGAACTTCTTATAGAAGTTTAAATAGATACTTCTAAAAGTCTAGAGTTAGAAATAAGATAATTAGATATATAAAGACTATCTAAGAGCTACTATTAATTATAAGCTTTAAGAGTATTTAATTATCTAGAAAGAGTCTATCTTATATTTAAACTATATAACTCTATTATATTATATTTCTAATAATCTATAAGAAGTAAAGATATAAAACTTCTAGTAAAAGTAAGTATATCTAAATAACTATTTAAAGTTATATAATTTATAAATCTCTATTAATATAATAGAATAAGAGCTTATACTAGTTATAGTAGTAGTTACTAAAAGAGACTCTTCTAACTAGTTATAAGAGTAGTATACTACTAGTACTACTCTAGTTAAAAGATAAAAGAGACGTAAGAAAGATATATATATATACTATAAAAGTATAAACTACTAAGTATTAGACTACTATTTTAAACTAGCTAGTTTATTTAAATACTAAAGCTTTTAGAATACTAAGTTAGAGAGTTATTTATATAAGCTATAAGTCTTTATATCTTTAAAGAATAAAATCTCTACTACTAGTATTAAGACTATAGAGTTATAAGTAAAAGAAGTAAAAGAATAAGAAATAAACTTTAATTTAAAAAAAGAGTAACTCTAACTAAAGTTATATCTAGAGGTTATATAAAGAGTTAAGTAGAATATAAAGTCGTTTTAAAAGCTCTATAAATAGTAAGTTATTTATTATAATAGTATTAGTAAATAATATTTTATTTATAAATATATTAATTAATACTAGCTATCTTTCTTATAAACTATATTACTTCTACTTTATCTAGAATAATAATCTAATATATTTATTTATTATATTATAGAAGGTTATAAAGTTTAATAGAAAAGTCTCTTTAACTATAAATAAGATTATAGTTATTATACTTAACTTAGATAGATATAAAGTATCTAGGGTTTTTTTATATATTCTACTTATAAAGTACTATAATATAATTCTAAAAATACTATAGATTATAACTTAAGATACTAGAATTAATAGACTATATTTAGAAATAAAAATAAAAATTATAGATACTACTATATATAGTAAAGAGATATTTTTTAGACTTTAAGTAAATATAACTATATATATATTAGTTATAGTACTCTATTACTAGTAGAAGAGCTAGTAGAAGTAAAAGAGTATATAAGTATTTTTAACTACTATAGCTAATATTATAAAGATATTAGTTATAAAGTAGTATATAAATTTAGTAACTAAGCTATTAAGTTACTACTATAAGTTTCTAAGTATCTTTAACTACTAGAAAGTAGAATAACTACTACTACTATATAAACTAGAAACTAAGTATACTATTAAACTTAAAACTATAAATTGTTAGTAGTTTAAGATCTTATAAAGACTATTATATAGTATATTATAAGATAAGCTTCTAGTACTTTAAAAGACTCTAATAAATCTACTTAATAAAGAGTTTATATATATTAGTAATTTACTAGTAGTAGTACTAGTACTATTTATTAAAAAGTTAGAGAGAGACTTATACTTTTATATTAATTACTATAGCTTATATTATATTATAAAGAATAACTTCTATCTCTTATTATTTATTTATAAGATTTTATAGAATATTAGTAAAGTATAGTAGTTTATAAAGCTTAATATAATTACTACTTTTTATAAGATATAGATTATAAAAGATAATAAATAGAAGACTACTTTTTAAATATACTATAGTTTATATAAATAAATTATTATCTCTTTTAGCTTAGTAAATATACTTAGTATCTTTTAGAAGTATATTAATTAGACTTTATATAACTATTTAAATAAATTCTACTCTACTTATATAAATAATATTTTAATATATTTATCTAAGAGTAGAAGCTAGTACTATAATTATATATATTAAGTACTATTGTAACTTTAGAATACTAGCTTATAAATTAATATTAATAAATATAATTTAAAGTATAAGAGACTAAGTACTTAGAGTTTATTATTAAAGCTAGAAAAGAACTTAAAATAAACTTAGAAAAGATTAGAACTATTACTAGCTAAAAGATATCTACTTTAGTTAAAGATATATATAGCCTTCTAGAGTTTATTAACTTTTATAGATACTTTATTAAAGGGTTTTTAAACCTAGTATAACTACTTATAGAGCTTATATATAAAGACTAGAAATTTATATAAAATAATAAAGTAGATATAGTCTTTTATAAGCTAAAGAATATATTTATTTTAGCTCTTATACTAGTCTAATTTAACTATAATAAGTCTATATATATTAAAACTAACCTCTTTAAATAGTATATAAAAGATATACTATAGTAGCTATATAATAAAGACTTATAAATATATTATATCTTCTTTTTAAAGAAGAATAATCTAGTAGAATATAACTATAAGATTTATAATAAGAAGATACTAGCTATTATATACTATTTAAAAGAATAGAATACTAAATTATATAATATTAAGTAGTTTAATATATAAATAGACTATAAGAATCTAAAGTACTTTATAATAGTCTAAAGACTTATAAAGTACTAGATATACTAGTTCTTAATTCTCTCTAAGTATAACTTTTATATTTTATATATCTCTAGTAAGAAAAATAAATGTGAGAGGCTAGACCTCGAATAACTTAAAAGGAATAGTTTCTAAAATTTAATTAAGAAGTACGTAGAGAGCTCGTAAAAGCGTAGCTCCTATAGGGTCTTATATATATAAGAAGAGGTAACTAGAACCTTCTAGAAGTAATAGAATAGAGTGGCGTCGAACTAAATCGAATTCTACTCGTGACTAGTACTTAGCGAGAGTCTGTGCTTAGCGAGAGCTTTTAGCCCGAGTATACCCTAGGGTCCTAACTCTTATATTACCTCCCTTCTTCCCTTCGCTTTTACCTAGCCGTATACTCCTACTATTTAACTAGGGCGGTAGTACTCTCTATTACTAATTCTAGCTCCTAAGTTAAATGTCTATAACCGACCTACTTAACTAGGTACTTCTATCGATTACCTCTTCTAGGAGCTTTCTTCTACTTAAGTATACGCTCTACCTTATACTCTTCTATATTATCGACGAGTATTATAAGAGGCTAGCTTTCTTCGATAACCTATCCTAGTAGCGGCGTCGCGTATATAGGTTATAGGAGTCTAGTATAAAATATATTATATATATCTAACGATATATTTAGGCGGTAGCTATAAGATCTAACGACCTCTATAACTATAAACTTCGTATACCTAGTATCTAGCTTCTTATAGGGCCTGTCTATTTTAATATTCTCTAGACTAAGCTATACCTTATCCCCTACCTAGTAGTTAGGTACCTAGTCGCGCTTTCGATTAGTCGCCTACTCCTAGGCTTTTTAGGCCGCCGCTATTACCGCTTACGCTCACTCTCTTACCTCTTTTAGTTTTCGTATAATTTAGTCAGCTTTAGCGATTAGAGAGTCTCTATTATCTACCTCTAATAATTTAATATCTTTAAGTAGGCTCTAATACTATTCGTGAGATAGGAAGAATAGGCTTATACCTATAGATATTAAGTCCTGTTCATATATTTTAGATATAGCTAGCGGTAACTATTTAAGCTAGTCCTCTTAGGCCTAGTCTATAAACTAGTATAAGACTGTTTTAACTACTTCGTTTATTTATTTAGTAGTACTATTAGTCTCTAGTGAGAAGGTAGTAGATAACCTACGCTTAATTCGTAGTAGCTCACATACTCTCTTCTATAGGGCGCTTATAAACTATATACCTCTATTAGAGACAATTACTAAAGGTAGGAAGTAGTAGAGTAGATATCGTCGTAGAAACTATTTTACTACTATTTTAGCTTTAATATCTTCTAGGCTATCTACTATTACCTCTTTACTTAACTAATCCGTGACTATAATTATATTTTAGTAGCCTTTAGAGACTAGTAAATCTATAATAAAGTTTATAGATATTTCGAACTATATTCGATCTAGTATAGGTAGTAGCTTTAAGAATCTCTATCGGCGAGACCTCTATATCTTATTCCTCCTGTAACTATCGTAATTCTATATAAACGTACGGATATTAGTTACTATTCCTAGCTAGAAGAATAAATAAGCTACTAGTATATATATAACCTCCCTACCTAGGTACCTATAAAGCGCTATATCGTAAGTTACTTAAATTAGGCGAGCTCTTAGGTTAAGGCTATTAGAGACCTATTTTCGTCCCTAGAATAGTAGGTAACCTTGTTCTAATATTACACACTTAGATATAGACACTTTTAAGCTAAGCTCTGTAGGAAACCTCCTAGCGCTAGCCTTTGTAGCGCTTAGGGCCTTATTATACTCAGGGTCGTTTACTATAGCCTAATCTCAGTCTATAAGCTTGTCTAGTAGTTCTCCTGTTATATAGTCTCGTAGGCTAGTAGGGCTAGCCCTAATAGGCGAAACGCGAACTATAGGGCTTACTACTAGTATTTTAGGCTTTAGTAGCTGTATATTACAGTCCGCTAGTCGCTTATTAGACTCGTTCTAAGGCATATCCTAGTCCTACCTTAATAGGGCGTCCGCGCGTTTATTTTCCTTACTAGGGACATATATAATATGAAAGTTATACCTAGAGAGAATTAAGAACTAGTGTATCTAGCGCTCTATAAGCTTTCGGACGGTTATAAAGTACTTTAGATTCTTATAGTCTATATATATATTAAACCGCTTAATACTATGTAATTCGGCGTCTTATTCTTCTAGGTAGTATACGATAGCTAGTATCTTCTTATCGTAAATCTTATAGTTATATTCCGCTAGGTTATTCTTCTTTAAAAAGAAGGCGTAGAGTACTTATAAGCCTTTATCGCTTAACTACTATAGCGTACCTTCTATATACTACCTAGAGAAGTCGGTTTTAATACATGTAGGCTTATTATAGTCAAATTAGACTAGCGTGAGAGCTGAAGTAAATATATCCTTTAGCTTATAAAAGGCTACGTCTACTCTATTATTTTATACGAATTTCCGGTCTTTATACGTAAGCTCTGTAAGTAGTCTTACTAGATCTAAAAACCCTTTAATAAAGCGCCTATAAAAGTTAGTAAACCCTAGGAAGCTACGTACGCCTTTAACTAAAGTAGGTGCCTCCTAGCTAGTAATAGCCTTAACCTTTTCTAGGTCCATTTTAAGTCCTTTTCTAGCTTCGATAATAAACCCTAAGTACTTAGTCTCTTATACTTTAAATTCGTATTTATTAATGTCGATTTATAAGCTAGTGTCCTAAAGTCGCTATAGTACTTAATATACGTACTTATAGTACTAGTTCCTACTTCTAGACGAATATATTAAAATGTCGTCTATGTAAGTAGAGTAGAATTCGTCTAGGTAGTCGTGTAGGGTCTAGTTAATATACTTCTAAAAAGTACTAGGTGTATTCGCTAAGCTAAATAGGGTGACTATTTATTTATATAAGCTATAGCGCGTTCGGAAAGTAGTCTTTTATTTATCGCCTTCCGCGATTCGTATCTTATAAAAAGCGGCGATTATATCGAGTTTAGTAAACTACTATACTTTACTAATATTTCGTAGGGTCTTATAAATAAGCGGTAAGAGGTAGCGGTTCTTCTTCGTAATACGATTTAAGCTATAGTAATCGACATAGAAGCGTAAGCCTCCCTCTAGCTTTTTAATAAATAGTACTAGGGCTACTACTAGCGAATTACTAACGTGTATAAACCCTTT
>MU251576.1:0-62872 GCA_019669835.1 Amylocarpus encephaloides
ATTAGAGGTAGATAATAGAGACTCTCTAATCGCTAAAGCTAACTAAATTATACGAAAACTAAAAGAGATAAGAGAGTAGGCGTAAGCGGTAATAGCGGCGGCCTAAGAAGTCTAGGAGTAGGCGACTAATTAGAAGCGCGACTAGACACCTAACTACTAGGTAGAGAATAAGATATAGCTTAGTCTAGAGAATATTAAAATAGATAGGCCCTATAAGAAGCTAGATACTAGGTATACGAAGTTTATAGTTATAGGGGTCGTTAGATCTTATAGCTACTACCTAAATATACTACTAGATATATATAATATATTTTATACT
Organism: Amylocarpus encephaloides; assembly: GCA_019669835.1. NCBI lineage: Eukaryota > Fungi > Ascomycota > Leotiomycetes > Helotiales > Amylocarpus > Amylocarpus encephaloides. The sequence goes on from MU251576.1 coordinate 320, forward strand.
AGACTTCTACGACCTATATACACGACGCTACTACTAGGATAGGTTATCGAAGAAAGCTAGCCTCCTATAATACTTGTCGATAATATAGAAGAGTACGAGGTAAAGTGTATACTTAAGTAGAAGAAAGCTTCTAGAAGAGGTAATCGACAGAAGTATCTAGTTAAGTAGGTAGGTTATAAACATTCGACTTAGAAGCTATAATCAGTAATAGAGAGTACTACCGCCCTAGTTAAATAGAAGGAGTATACGACTAGACGAAAGTAAAGAAAAGAAGGGGGGTAATATAAGAGTTAGAACCCTAGAGTATACTCGGGCTAAAAGTACTTACTAAGTACTAACTCTCGCTAAGTATAGACTCTTACTAAGTATAGACTCTCGCTAAGTACTAGTTATGAGTAGAATTCGATTTAGTTTAACGCTACTCTATTCTATTACTTCTAGAAGGTTCTAGTTATCTCTTCTTATATATATAAGACCTTATAGAAGCTACACTTATACGAGCTCTCTATATACTTCTTAATTAAATTTTAGAAACTATTCCTTTTAAGTTATTTAAGGTCTAGCCTCTTACACCTATAAATAGAAGGTCGTTAAATAGAAATTTTTAGGTATTAAAGTAGATAACCTAATATCTAACTAAGATATTACTATCTCTAGGTTATATAGTAGAAGTCTAGTACCTTTAAAACCTCTCTAAATATTTTTCTTAGTTATAGTAGCTTTAAATACTTCTATAAATATAAGTATAAAGGCTTTCTTACTAATATAAGTAATTTAGATCTAAATAAGATTCTTAATTTATTAACTATATACTTTCTTTAAAGGCCTAAAATACTTAATATCTAAAGACTAGATTAGATAAGATAAATTAGCTAGTATATAAAGTATAAGAATATTATTTATATAATAGTATTTCTTAAAGTCGACTAAGTAGTAACTTTTATAGCTATCTAGAATTAGAAGATAATAAGTACCTACTATCTTTATATAAATAAACTTCTTAAAGTACTTAAGCTATTCTATAGTAACTTTATTTATTATTTAGTTATTTTCAGAGATAGTAATCCTCTAACTAGCTAGAAAACTCTGTTTTTTATACTAGAAAGCGAGATACTATTTACTCTTAAAAATAATAAATAATAGAATAGCTTCGCTCTATAAATTAATACTCTAAATTACTATTACCTACTCTTAATTACTAGACTAAACTAGTTTAGGTTTAGTTGTACGATATAAGCTAGTTATAATAGTAGTAATACTAAGAATATCTATTAAAAACTTAGTCTTATTAAAGTTATATATATTCTTAATATATATCTTAAATTTAGCTATAAAATTAGCTATAAGCTAAAACTAAGTCTAAATCTTCTCTAGATTCTTATATAATACTCTCTAGTTATTATGTAAACGTGTTTTTTATATTTAGAGCTCTAGTTATTAATAAATAAAGTTTTCGACCTAGTTCTTTTTAGCTAGTAATATATTATATTTATAATAAAGTAAATTTATTATATCTTTAATACTACTAATTTATATAGAAAATTCTTAGAATTCTAGCTTAAGTACTCTTTAAATAATAGTTCTTTCTTCTAGATTTAAAATCTTTTATAATTTAACTATTATTTCTACTTAAGAGTATTTTCTATTCTAATAATATATTAGAGTCGTCTAAGAGATATTATATAGCTTAGCTACCTTCTATATACTAAGTCTAGGGTTATTTTTAAGAGTCTAAAGAGTGAGAATAATATAACTTTTATTTAAAGAGGTTCTTATAACTAGTTATTAAGAAAATTAAGATAAAGAGTAAAGAGTATAAATTTAATATTAGTATAACTTACTCGCTTAGATAGTCTACTTACTTATATCGTATATTACTACTTTAAAAGCTAGAAAGAACTTAACCTTTATAATATAGTTAATATAAGTCTTAATAAACGTCTTAATTTATTAATCGTATACTTACTTTAATATACTAAAACATCTAACGTTAAGTAGTTAAGTTAAGTAAGAAGAGTAAGAAGGTAATCTAAGAGTAATAATATTATATATCTTATAATACTCTTAGAACTTAGTCGATTTATAATTTTTAAACCTATCTAATACTAGTATTCGATATAAACTCTTTATATAAGTAGTAATATATTTATTAGAGTGTTTTAGCTATTCTAGACCTGTCTTATTATTTGTTTTTCTACTACTTATTAGTTTAATAGCCTAGTCGAGTAGAAGACCGCCGTTAGTATACTAGTTAGAGAGATAGGTTTAGTCTAAACTACTAAGAATAGAGGAATACTCTAGCCCTTTCTATTAATATAAGTAATTACTATAGTCTATTCCCGGTTATCTAGCTAAACTACTTTATCTCTATTACGTCGATCTATATAGGTTATAACTATTATAGAGTAAATCACACCTATTATAAACCCGGTTTTATTAAAGTTATAAAAGTCGTAATCTAAAACCCTATACTTCGTCTATATATTCGTAATAAGTTTAAACTACGCGCTAATTAGCTCTAGATCTTCGTATAAGGCCCTTTAGAAATCATAAACGCGATTAAAATACGTCTTTAGGTCTAATTATCGTTATATAAATCGATAAGCCTAAAGCTTACCGACGCGTTTTCCCTCCTACGATTTAAGGATATAATTCGTCATATCTTCTACACTAGCTAGCCGGGGTATAAACCCTCTAGAATTCATATCAAGTATATTCCGAATAATCACTTCCTCTTTAAATTTAGATAATTTAACGCTTACTAGTCGTCGCTCAGGGAGGGTGGTTCGGCCGTTCATTCTACCATTTAGTGTGGAAAGTAGTATTTAGTAAAGCTTAGCTACCTTCCGACGACTTAGCTTTTTAGATGTTCGAATTACCTCGATAGCTAAAATGATTTTTACTTCATATGTAATCACAGACATAATAGAAAGTAGAAAAAACACGTAAGAAATGAAGGGGGTAGGGAATTAGGTAAAATTGATTCGGGTACTGATATGATCCGGGTCCTGATAAACCACGTTATATATATTTCTATTTTTAAGTCAACTGCTTAACATGAAGCTTTGGACCCCATAATTTGAATGAGGCAGAATGCAAACTCACTCTGTCTCGTTTCGAGGTGCGAGTGGAAAATCTGTTCTAGTGATGTTCTAGGGCGAGTTAAGTTTCGTTTCGAAATATGATTCAAGCTTTCGCATGCTGTAAGGAATGAGACGGCATCTGTCTGCCTTGTACTCTTAATCCCCAACTCGTCGAGCTTGGCCCATGGCTTAACCGACTAGGCTAAACACCTGCCACCGCAGAGGATATCTCTATTTACTCCCCACAACCTAACCACATCTTCTCGTCTCTGTGATGGATATCAGAACGCGAGTCGCCTGGCACCACCTTAAGCCTGCTCTGGGGTTTCTAGATTCGGGGACGCTCTTATAATTTTACTGTTCTGCTCGGATTTCGGGCGAGTCTCGAGGACTGTTTGGAAGTTGTGGATTTGGAAATATGTTGGGGGTAGTGTGATGCGAGAAACCTGGCGGAGTCGGATGATGTTGCAAATCGGTCATTATATTGCAACAACTAGTAGGAAACACAGGACTAGGACATTTCTTCACTTCGAGATCGATTCAAAACAGGCATGTTTCAACGCATAGCACCCACCAACTAAACTTATGCCCCCATGCAGGCTCCCGCGAGTCACAGGCTTACTCGCCAAACTTCCTAACCTTGAAGCTTTAAGCTTAACCATCACGTTTCACCCTCGACCTTCACAAATCCAACCCTACAAGCATATTTCTAGTCCCAGTTCTCTCTATATACCCAATTGCCATGGAGTGCCCCCATTCCTTCACTCTCACCGACTCTCCCTCTCTCGGGTAGCTTCTAAACCCCCTCTAAGGTAGGGCCCGAGAAACAAAACTCTATACGTGGATCCCAAATTCTTGAAACTCAAACCTTACCACCCACATCCCTCCTACTGGCTCACTCGTTAGACGTTCGCAAAACCATCATTATTCCATAGGGCGGAAAAACTTAGTAGTGATTCTACCCAACTATCTACAAATCTGCCACGTCAACTCCTCAGGCCAGATGTCATGTAGCAATCGACAGCAGGGAACTGCCGAGGTTTTCGATGCTCGAAGGAATGCGATAGAACTTTAGGAAGAACACTCATATTCAAGTGTAACAAGTCACTTACAGAGAAGACGCCCAAGCTGAATAAGACAATCCTCAGCCGTCCCTCAACCCAGCGGGCCAAGGAAACACCACCTTTCGCCTCGGACAGCCTTCATAAAAGAGCAGTCCGTTGGTCCCATGCTTCGTATACAGCCTCGGCTCCTTCCCAGACTCGAAATCGGTGATCGAGCCCTGGCACTCGACCTCAAGAGAAACATGCCTCTTCAAATCCACCACTAGCCGACCCTCAGAATCATCTTTCTTTTCCCGCGAAGCCGTGAAAACATAAGCGGGAACATTTTCTTCCCACGGGCCTTCCTCCTCACTGATGAAGATTCCAATGTAGCAACTGCGTCTCTGTCCAGGCTGTGGCAGCACTCCTAAGCGTAGAGGCTTGCCGTCCTCAATAGCTGTGGCAACTTCATCGGCCATGAGACGTTGGTACCGTTTTGTGGATGACAGCTCCGGTCCACTCTTTACGTTTTGGCTCAGAAAGGCTTCGATCTTTGCAGCGAAAATACCGTGACCACGGGACTTGACAGCCTGTGCTAATTGCTGCAAACGCCCACGGGTGTTCCGCTTCAGCAAGTTACACGCGTCTGTTTTAAACGGCAGACGGTCTGAGAAGTCGGTATGGGTGAGCATGGCTCCAAGTCTCCAGAGATGACCGGCGGTCACAATGCCAGTTGGTGTAAAACGAGGGTCAAGGAAGCGACAGCTTTTGATGAATGTGAGCTTTTGGTTAACTGGCGGGAGAAATTTATCAAAAGCCTGCTGCTTCAAGAAGTCATATATATTTTCACCTAGTATCCCTTCGGGATGCTTGCGATTGTTCAAGATCTCTCCGTTGAGAAGGCAAAGTGCAAGCATAGACACACCAATGCTGTGTCCACTTGCCGCAAGAGATTTGATGTTCATGCGAGTCGGGTAGTAGCAGGAATTACTCGTGATTGGAAGACGATCCCAGGGGTCTTCTAATTTGCGGTCTCCGATATCTGCAATGATGTACGGCGACATGGACCTGCGAATCGTGTGATTTCCATCGAGATCTGTCTCTCGAAGCGTGGTTTTGTACTCGGCTGCCTTCTTAAGCACGAAATTACGGGCATTGGTTTGCTCTTCTGTCTCGCCTGGATGAGTTAGACGACATAGCTTAGTGGCTTGCTCGCGAAACGTGACTGAGCTAATACATAATTCGCCGGTAGTATTTCCCAGAAGGTCATCTGCGTCTCTTTTAGCGGCTTCAAGGCAACGAGAATGCGGAATGAGGAGCGTCATTTTGGTTGCAGCTCTATAATCCTCTTGGAAAGTCCACGCTCGGGTCCACCAACTGTCGGATGTAATTCTCTTTAGAAGCTGCACCGCTTTCCAGAAATTCTCTTGTGAAGTATTAGATGTAGCATCTTGCCCTGATTCCTGATCCCTAACAAGTTCGCCCCTCAAGATCTTGATCAAGATGCTGAAATCCTCGAGAGTGTCAATGCTTGTCGAGAGTAAAGCGACAGAGTGCCTGCTGTGGCTGTACACCAAGTCCATAACTTCCACAGCAGCGGCTTTTTCTTCCCTGTCTTCTTGATTGATGCCCTCTTTGTCAATCCAGAAGAGGTCTGAATTAACGTACCGTAGATAATTGATCACTCTATCGAAGACGCAGTCTCTCACTTTAGATGTTATCGCACCATAACTATCCCTCGACTCCACAATGTAACCTCCCCCTGTTTTGTCTTCAGTGCCAGATGGATTCCAGGTGTAAGAAACGGCCACATAGTCGGATCTTTGAAATCCATTGATTTGTGCTCGTCCCAGTTCTCCCTGAATTCGGGGCTCGCTTGCTACGGATTCATGGACACTCTCTAGATGATAGCGCTTACGGCTAGACTTCTTCACATACAGACAATCCAAGCGCTCAATGCACCCGAAGGTTTTTTCTTGCAGGATTGTGTGTTGCTGGATATCGATGAGCATTGATACGATAGATTTTTGATGTCGAGCTCTGATTTCTGCCAGTGCTTGGTGCGTGTCATCCATTTTTGAATAGTCAACAATTGAAGTCATGCTTTGCATTGTATGAGGCGGAAGATCTACTCCGCTGAGGTCTTGACGGGATGATAAGATGGTGAGGATACAGGAAGAGAATCATCGGTCGGCGCGTCGCGTGCGTAAGGTGAGGGGTTTCGACGCTGACTGCATGGGGCTGAAATTCTAACCAGTAAGTTCATGGATCATATTTCTTGATAGGTAAAGTAGTATGTTAGCATCCAATGATTGTGCTACCTGCCCCTACACGTGTATGGAATAAATCATTATAAAGGCCTCGAGGGGCGCCTAGACTAGAATCCAAAGTAAATAAACAATAGACATAACAACCTAACTACCTCAAAATGCGGACCAATCGGCTAATTTCAGGCGACATGTTCTTGGACCAGACCTTGTTCTCTCAGCAATTGTTTATATATCTTAGGGCGAGAAATATTCGGTATCCTGCCTGACTCACTGACGTCTCCAGGGGATTATGAGCAGGGCATATTTGAACTGCGTTATCCCCCGTTCCATTGTGCACAGATGACCATATTGTACACATTAAACGCACCCTGCTATAACCAGCTTCCCCTCTTATTACTCAATATCGTATAACTGCTCGGACTTTTCAGTATCTGCCTTTTTCTTTGCCGTAAATCAAACGCCTCGGCTTCGATCTCTCGTCCCGCATCCTGCATGTAGAAATGACCCGAGTTATTATCCTCCACTACCCGCCAATTGATCTTCATCTGCTCCCGCTCGGGACCAGCACCACAACTTCCCGCGAGACTCCTCGCCGGAGGACTGTTGATGGCGAGCGCAAATAAGTTCTGCTGTTCCGTAAAATCTGTGACGAAGCCTGAGTAGACGAGGAAGTAGACCAGGCAGAAGACGTTGGTGGCGAAGACCAGGAAGAGGATAAGATAGAAACTGGCCTGCCACCCAGTCGTGAAACCGGAGGCATATTGTTGTGATATGATCGTTGCGTTGAACTCCATGAGAATACCATCGGGTAATGCTTTGTTGGCATAAGGCCAATAGTGTCGAAAAGTCGAATCAGTTGTGCTCATTAGTAATGTATTCCCAGACAGGATAGCGAGTTGTTCTGCAATGCTAGGCATTAAAGGATTGAGCGCTATACTGCTCGCTAGATTTTCTTTTGGTTCGGCCAGTACCAAGTAACTAAGAAGCCTTGTATTCGAGGAGTTCGCGTTCTTGATTCCAGTGCCTAGGGAAAGCGAGTTCATCCACTCCGACGCAACGTCCTTCCAGTTTCCTGCACGGGTCACTGTTGAATTAGTCACAGATCTTGCGTATGCCATCTTGTTGATCTCCGGATTGACACATTTGCTGTGCAAATGGGCTGAACTGCTTCCGGTCACATTATAGATAGTGCTGCAGTCAGGGTCAATGAGTGATCGAAGCTGACAGATGGTGTAATTAGTGGTAGTCTCATTTGGTGCCTTGATGAGAAGATAAGCGTCGGCACCCCAAGGCATTGTGGCATTGGTGACCGAGTTGTACTGGGCCGGATACTAGCAGTACGTTAGCCCGATTGTTGGCTTCAATAGAACGATTAAGTGAAATTACCAAAGGGAATGCTGGGGGTTTTCTGGAGTACTTCTCACCCCATTCGAATATATCGTCAAGTACGGTGGAGTTGAAGAACGGGGATCCGGGAACTACCTGAACCTCATTATCCCAGTTATGAGGAGCGGTGATGTCGTCAGTAGGAGTGAGTAGACGTCCGGAAATATTGGAATTCGGCCAAGTAGCGTAGACCAGGGGAGCAAGCTCATCCGCTTTCGCATTTGCGCAAAGAACATTTACCGAGGGGCTAAAGACAGCAGCTTCCAATCTGTACTGCCCGATCCCATCTAAGTCATCCGGTTGTAAAATTGCGTTTTTGGGGTGTTTTGCAGCCTGAACAATGCCAGCGTGGGGCATAGACATTGTGATGTTGTTTATCACTCGGCCATATTTGGCGTATGCTGCTGTCACATTGCTCGTATTTGTGTAGGTCCAGCTACCCGTAACGGTTGTGTTGTCGTAAAGCATGGCTTGAGGAGCTGGACGTTCTTCAAGAACAAATGATGTACCAATATCACGGGAGATCTTTGCCCACGTTTCTAGAAACACAATGGCATTGTGGTAGCCTACGGAATAAAAGTCAGTAATGTCCAAGCTGTTTTTCAAGGCGAGAGCGCGTACTTTGACCAGCATATGAGACTTGCAAACATGTGGAACCAGAGTCTACAGGGTCCATTTTGGTGGATATGGGAGTCTGACAAGTGGCTGCAATTTGAATTGAATTGGCATACTCCATCTTGACTGGTCCGTACATTGACTGGGGCTGTAGTTTACCAAACTTTAGATGAGGTACTACCAACGCATCTGAAGCAGTTGTGTAAAACATAGCAACGAACGCTGCTGTCAGAGCAAATGATCCTATTTTGGAGATACCAGCATGGCGCAGATTAGGCCATTGGGTTATCATAGATCCAGGTTGAATGACCCAACTTCGCATGTTCATCTCTGCTATTGTGATGCCACGCTCATTCTTCATCAACGATCGACGACTCAGGACTTGCCCCACGAATGTCACAAATATCGTGACAAAAGATAACTCAATCGTTTTGGCGAAGAACGCGAAGATCGTAGATGCTGTTGAGATATTAAGGGAGCCTCCACTGGACCGTATTCGGCGGCCAAATCGAGGTTGGACGAGCGCGAGAACTAGCCATATTCCAGAGAAGATGGTCGAATAGATAGAAAGCATAATAATAGACATAGGAAACCGACTCGATCTTTTGGAGAGGATATTAGCTGAAGACGGACAGCCATCCAGCAACCCTACCGGCAAGTTAATGGAAGGTCTTCTAAACCGATGTCAACCAACCTACTTGCTCCGTTGTCATAGCCGTCATTCATCGGGACGCTCGTGAAAGGTTGATCCTCTCCAAATTCGGGGGTATCGAGCAATTCATCCTGCCTCCTCTTATCTAGAGATTCTTCGTCTGCTTCCGTCACGGGCCTCAGGCCTTGCCTTCTGCTATATTGAGGCTCAAATCTCTGCCATGGCGGCGACAATGGCGTTTTAGATGAAGACGCACTGCTCGGAGAGTGGGTTTCGGTTGGCGTCATGAAGAAATGAGTCGAAGGAGTTGGTGGAGAGGGAGCGATACAGCTTGCGAGTGGTTTTCGCGGTATCGACACCGATGAGCTCGTTTTCGTGGGCAAGCTCGATAACCCAAGGCCCTCGACACCTTTCTCTCCAAATGGAGGGCTGCTCGATAAAGGCGGCAATTGATAGCCGAGAGAATTGTCAATTGAGTCTCCAGATGCCATTCTATGGTAGGCGCGGCGGTTGAAAGTCGGGGCTGGTTCTGGAGGGGGTGAGGCTATCGCGGTCGAAGCTTCGGAAAGATCACTCTCTTCTGGACGTAGAAGACTCCTCCGATCAGAATTTCCTGCCATTTTGCTTGGAGAGTACCAGCACTTTGATGTGTTAGATGATTATGTGTCTGCGTTGAAATTTGCTCTTCTAGCTACTGTGCCACCGCAGAAACATGTCGAGACTCCGTTGAAATTGGAAGTGGAAAGTCAAAACGGCTCTGTGCAGTGACGACGTTTGACGACAGCTCTATGTATCAAGTCATAAGGGAACCTCAACCTGAGCCTGCCAGAATTTTGAATCAAAGGTTGTCTGTCTCCATGATAATGAATGTTGAGCGAGGCTCTGGGCTTCTGCTGGTTTAAAGCAATTCCTAGCACCAAAATAGCCGAAGACAATCGAACTTCTCGATGGGATTCCTTGGCGTGGAGGGTTTGAGTGCGATGTCTCAATAACAGCAATGGTGGCGCTTTTCAGGACGTGGTCTGGAGTCGCTTGAGGTGGCACGGGAAGGAAGACATTGGGGTCCGGATTTCCTGAGTCCTTTCGAGCCCTTGAGGTTAAGCTGCCGTCATCATCCTGGTAGTCTTATGCTGTCATACTTCGTAAGAGGTTGAGTGAAGCCCAAGTTTGCAGTTGAGCGTGGAGACTGGAGCCCTCGTCTTTCTCTTGGGTGTTGTCTTTTTAACCTTAGCGTCCAGAGGAGCTCAGCTCGGGAATCCTGAAGACCATTTTGTGGTAGGAGCATTGGTCACGATGCTCCTCCACACTCCTCAGGCCGACTTTATTGTATTAAAATGAGCGACATCCCAGGGCGGAACGAGGGTGCAAATGGATGGCTAAGAAACGCCCCAGAATACTCTACACGAGGGATCGAGCCTCATCAGCATAGCGAGTAAGACAGTGGTCGTGCTTCTCGCCTCGTCGGTAAAGAGGCACAAGAGTTCTTCTTGACTGGCAAGATCTCAATGTTGGCAAGAAGTTGATTTGACTCGAAGGTATCTACCTCATGTTTGCCGTTGAAGGTGTAGATGACGAGTTAGAGTGTCGAGGTCGTTGAAAGAAAGTTTGAACGTTCACCTCAGAAGACGCTAGTCCAAAACGGAGCGGGGAGGCGCCCTGCTTTCCCCTATAAAATCAGACGACACACCTATCTTACCCATCCTTTGATATTCGGCTTTGGGTATTAGCACTTATACAGGAAGTTACCTGACAGGAAAAATTAAGAGCACACCGTGGGCCGTTATCCATGATTTATCTCAACAGTCAAACACGAAATTGAGCGTCACTCCACGCTCCAGGGCTTATGTGTTACCCGAGTCACTTGCCTCTTAAGGCAAGCTGCAGTGCTATGAACTCCGGCTTTCTTCTCATAAGGAAAATAGCCAAGCGCCGGGAGATGCATGGCGGCCACGCAAGTCTGATAAGTACCACAGGACCCCTCGATCGTGCGACAATTCAACATTCCTTCGCACAGTGTAACAATCTTGGACTATGTGGCGGATACTTGCTTGCACCAGTTCATACAACACATCTGAGCAGTAGTACAGAGAAGCGTCTAGTAGTAGTATTTGCTATGTTTTTCTGATCCTGATACGGAAAACTCTATGAAACTTACAGATGGTAAAGTGTTAAACCTTCTCTAGGGATATTGTCTTTTCACAACGCAGAATAATAAGTCCGTTTCAGATAAGCAACTAACCTCGATTGCTGCAAACGAATGACTCTATTTTATATTAAACGGCTCAACTTGGACCCTCCAAGTTGGACGCCATGCAAATTTAGCGATATTAACGCTCTAGCCATGCAAATCGTCACCGAGTTCCAACTAACAAAACCAGACTCCATCTGTTACGCTTGAAAATGGGTGTAAAAATGACAGATTGATTGAGTGTCTAGAGGGGTGACACGGTATATATAAACCTAAAAGCGGGTCTATGCATACACGGGGGGAAATACCCCTTTTCCGCTGCAACACCATCTTTACGCTTGCATTTCCCAACCGGAAAGCACCCAAGGGGTATGTTGGCCTAACGTTTATAGGTGAGTGCCACACATGAGATTCTCTTATCCTCTCTCTTGTTTTGTTTCCTACTAGGCGAGTAGCCATTGAATAAGTTACCATCTTAAAGCGTCGGCTCAATCTAACGTAAAGAGCCGAGTGGAAATCAACTGAGCATGTATTTCTCACTTTTTGTGCCAGAATCCGCGCTAGCATATCGACCACTCCATACTCCTCCCAAATTTCTCTCGGCCCATCTTTCGACCCCCTCCCCCGTCTCTCCTCTTTACCTCCATCTCACAACCCACAGGCATCCCAAGATGTCCACTACAATGACTGACATAGCGGTTCTAGAGCGGCATCAAATGCTGCTCCGGCCCCGAAATGCCCAGCCACAACTGCCACTACTCCTCCGACAACGACGGCCTTCCAGCCGCCGGCTACCTCCATCAATTCGAAGACTGCAGCATCGACGACTGCACTTGCTTCAAGCTCCAATGTTTCCGCAACCCCGCCATCTACTTCAGCAGTACTACTGCAATGATGTTCACACCACCCTTGCCATCCCCATCTTTGTTAACATGTTTCTTCTAGAACGTATACCATATCCGCACCAAATGCAAATACCTCTCCTCCTACGCCGAGGACGTTGGAGACCGCTGCCGAGCTGTGGCTAGGAGTTGAATTTTGAAATTGTTACAATTATAACACCATCCTGCGCGAGGAGACCGCTTGGTGTGAGAGAGAATGACATTCTTCCGAGGCGTCGAATTGGATTCTTCTCGGATGAATTCGGGATTCTGTCTTGGATGCATTTCATTCTTCTTGGGTTGCTTTTGGCAGGTGGAGCTGCGTAAATAGACAGCAAGTTGGTTGATAGCCATGATTCAATGAAACCTTTGCATTCTTCGTATTCTTGTCTCTAGAGGACCTTCGTGCGATCATTGAAATAAAACCTCGAGCTAAATTTGGTGGGCAAGTGCTTGACCCCAAGAGAATCTCAGCCACTAACTCTCGCTTGGCAAGGAGCAAATAGCTCCTAACAACTTCACAACATCTCACGACGGCAGAACTCGGAATCAGAGATGTGTTGCCATTCTCATTTCTTCCCTACGATCATACCTAACACACACAAATGTAGCCCCAGAAGGCCCAGATATCCCCCAGATTTTACTTTCCCTCCACTGTATGCTCATCTCATATCAACGTAAGATTTCCTTCACTCCCACCTTCTCCATTCTTCCTCAATCCGCTGCAACTCTTTCGAGGCAAATACAGGATTAAGTATAGCCTGCCGTTTCGTCTCAACCATGTTATACTTCCACGCGTTCTCGATGCCTTTTCTCTCTCTGGCCTTACTCGCGAGGAGTTTGTAGTCATCAGTATCGACTGCCGTTCGGAAGATCTCTCGCATTTTAGGTGAATATAATTGGCAAGATGCCCTCGGCATCCTCACCATACTCTTGTTAAAGAGAAGTGGGATAGATTTTCTATCATCGAGTTCCGGCCAAACAACCTCTTCGAAGCATTCCTCGCAAACGGTAAATTCGGGAAGTTGTGTGATAACATGCCATTTTCGATCAAGTAAATCTGTATCGCGTTCGCATTCGTCCACCTGCCCTAACCTTCTAGCCAAGCTGGCAAACGTTCGAATGTCAGGCTCCTCGCCATATCGGTCTGCGCGGTCGGCTGTGACTTCAAGAGCGTCGAAATATTGTACAAAGCGCTTGCTGTCGAAGTGGAGATCGCAAACTCGTTTGACTCCAGGAGCACCGCTCCTGTCTTTTCGGATAAACGTCCCTCGTATGGCAGGGAGTAATGCCTCGATACTTTTGACGCAACTGTGACATACGTTGAAATTGTGGATAGGAGCTTTAGTTTTGGGATCAATCATGCCATGCCATCTCCTGACTCCCTCCTGTTTACCGAGACACGGCTGCTCTGTGGAAGCAATATCTGCTAAGCTATAAAATAGGTTCAGGTCTCTCTTCCGTTCTTTGAGTGTTAACAGCCATGCTATTCGATACCACGGAGAATGACCGAAATCACATCGTACCGTAGCATCTAGAGGCCGAGGCATCGCCTGTATAAAGTGGTTGCGGAAGTCAGTCTGAGAAATGGTGGAAGTGTAACATTGCGGACAAATATTGAAGGATGGGCAATTAGGTAGAGTTAGCCAATCGTTGCGTCCTCGCGTGTGGGTCATTCGAGGACAAGTCGGCAGAGGTGGAATGCTTCCTCTTTCGATGTCTTCAGAGAAGCGCCGATACGATCCCACAGGTTTCTCAAGATGGGTATTGGCAGGTGGCTGGAACGGAGGAGGTTGCCAAAATGGTTTCGAAGCTGGAGGCTGGGCACTTGCACTTCCAGGCTCTTCGTATTGGGGGATAGAGGTATGCTTGCGAGTTTGTTCACGCGAAGATCCAAAGTCCGAAGGAATCGGAATTGGTAATGTTTCGTCCAGGGGATATGGGGTAGACTGTTTTTGAGGGAGTGTTGTTGTCGATTGTCTCGTGTTCTGAATAACGATAGGTTTCGCAGGTGCGTCAAATGGATTCAGTTTGTCTCTTCGGGGCGTCTCTCGTGTTGCTGAAAATGGAGACGCAGGCCGTGAACTATTCCTTCGGTCGAGCTCTCTAGGGAACGTTTGACTTCTCTCAGGCTCGTCGCCTCGAGGAATTTGACTTGGCGACACTTTTGGCGAGGGTACAGGGGAATGCAACCTTGAGTTTTGACTGGAAAGCCGCTTCCCATCAATGGAAGATCTGTTGGATCTTGAAGGTGATTGTGGATGTCGCTCATAATTGTTGAGTGTAGGGAATGGCTTTTTGACTCGAGGTTTCCGATTTGCAGGCTTGTAGCCTCTGTCGTCATCAGAATCCGTTAGATCATCCTCACTACTACTGTAGAAACGCCTGGAATTGTTAGATCTCGAAGAGTGGCCAGTAGAGGGGCGGTCAGAATACCCCGATGCGAGTCTTTCGAGTTTCCGTGATGCATGCTCATCTGACAATTGTTTGGGTCTTGTCGACTTCTCATTGCTGTTGCGTCTGGATCGAGGAGCCTCAAATGTGCCGCTGTTCCTTTTTCCTGAGAGGGGTGTCCCTGGTCGAGAGGGTGGGCGTTGACTGACTCTCTCACCAAAGCTTTCAGATCCTTGGTAACGTGGTGCAGAGGAGCTAAAATTACCACTGCCTCTCATAACATCTGGTGATAGGAAATAATCGGTGGATGGAGTCTGAGGGGCGTTTCCGTTCGCTTTTGGCGTCCTGTCGTATTCTTTTGTTGGCGTTTGCGAGGCATACGCAGAAGCACTTCTTCTATACTTTGGTGGAATGTCTCTAGGCACTTTTGTTTCGAGGGTGGGCAAGTCCTGTCTGCTCTTTCGCCTCTCGAGTGGTGGAGGTGCTGGTCTGGTCTCCTTCTTTTCTTCTCTTCTCTTGCTTCTCTTGTCCTCAGACCTCTTGGTATGGCTGCTTTCTTGCCGCCGAGACTCCCTTTTCCTTCTGAACTCCTCCTCTTCGGAATTTGATGACTGCGACTCCGACCTCGGAATAAAAACGAATCTTCTCTCAGTATTATTTTCTTTGTCCAACTCCTTGCAAAACGGATCTGCTTGCAGTCTTGCAGCTTCGCTGGCTGTAACATCCGATTCAAGCAGCAGAGGTACTTGATCGATTATACCTCTATTTGGGGGATCGTTTGACGGAACTTTGGAAGTGGCGGATGATTCCCGGGCGAGAGAAACGACTTCGTCCTCCGCTGTTGGGCGAGGTCGACGACTCCTTCCTACTCGACTTCGACTTCGCTCGCGATGGGGTTTATGAGCGCTTAGGTGGTACGAAGAGGTAGGTTTCGAAGGTCTCGAGGGGAGGTCGGAGCTGCACAATTATCAGTAGAATCCATGATGCATAGGGGAAAGCCTACCTTGAAGGATTAGGGCTCTTTCCTCGTGAGGTCGTAAAGAACCCTCGAGTGAGGAGCTCGTTGATGTCTCCTGTTCTGTTTGGCCCCTCCATGTTCTTTGGTCTCACAGATATCTAGCGCCGGAGACAAACCTTCGCTATCGAAGCCATGAAAATGAAAAACCGGTCGCAATCGTCAGGTCGTAAAATCGTTGTTTCTCACATCCTCGCCATTAACGGTTGAATTGTTTGTTGGTCGTCGGTCTGCTACTCCGTATACACTTCACATTAATGGTGGCTTGCGCTGTGTAAGAAGTACTGTAACCTTACGAAATGCAGGGCTGTTGTGGAATAAGCAGGCGCGAGAGGTCGTTGGTAAGTTGTAAGTTGCCTCCACACAGACGGATGAGACCGAAATCCCCTCTTTGGGCAACAAACGCCTCACCCTCCCTCTGCCACTCTGACAACTCACCAATATTTCTCTTCCTTCACAGCCCGCACTGAAATTGCCGGTATAGCGACTGCTCCGCAGTAAGCTTGGCCTCTTGCTTCACTTGGTCGGTCAGTCGATGAATCGACTTGTGTAGTAATGATCCACGAGAGAGCGGTAAATGGTAAACCCCACCTGCACGACTTCTCGCCCAGTATTTTGGCAGAGTCAGCCATCACCATCAAATCAGCAAGAGACGCAAGCTTGCATACTTGGTACATTGCCCTGCATTGCTTTGCCAATCCCTTCGACGGGCCCAATGACATGCCTAGTCAAAAGTCGTTTTACCCCCCGGATTCCAGCTAATGAGTTACCGGGTGTCCCTGGAAATTTCTCACGTCGTCACATTTTCACAAACATGGTGGGATCTGCGAAGGGGGTCAACTTTCTAGTGTATTCTGGATGTTGATCGATGAACTCGAGTTTCGTTGGTAGCCGCTGTGCGCAAAGAGAATGACAATCTCGATACCGAGGTATGGTCAAAGTCGCATAGCTTGGAATGGGGGCAAAATGTTTGTATTTGGTCGAGTCAAGGAAATTGAAGGAATTGTATGGTATACCGATCCTCATGCCGAAGCGTGCCATCCCGGCTTCCTGCCAAAGGTTGAAACCAGTGTCGAGCAACTCGATTTCCGACTGACCTAAACCTCCCATGTGTCGAAGCAAACTCGGTAGATAGATTTCTACCATCCGTCCTCGCCCTCTACATAGTCGACAAGGTGTTCGCGAATATCCTTTCCATCAATCAGGTGCTCCTTGTCGGTGATGAAGAACTCCTCAATATCCTTATCCTCCTCATCCTCCTGCTCCTGTCTTCTCCTCTCCTCGATGGAGGCCACAAGCTTCTTGTCGTACGCACGTTGGCGTTTCCTAGCCTTCTTACCCCAATTTGGACCACTTACTTCTCCCTCATCCTCGCTATCCTCTGCGATCTTGACCTCCTTCCCATCGTGCCCTCGCAACATGTTCGGTGATATTTTCGCCTTGGGTACCAGTTCTTCGGCCTCTATTTCTTTTTCGTGCTCCCGTTCTTGTATCTTTGAGCCGAGTTTGACGAGATAGGGCCGCAGTAATAGGTACGCGCCGACGACTGCGACGAGACGGATGTAGTTCTGCGGGTTCATGGCTGCGAGTGACCTCCATAGGTTCATGGGGAATCTGTAGCCGTATGCGACGACATCTCCAAAGAGCGGGATGCCTTGGACATACTCCATGATGGGATTATTCTAGCGGAAAATTGGTCAATTGGATGTGGGTGAGAGAATGGAAGATTCCAAAATATTGGACAGAAGAACTGACTGAGTTCGGGGGGGACAATGCTTCTAGATTGTGGGTGAGTGGTTTAAATATGAGGAAGGGGAAGGGAGATTATTCTGGGAAAATTAATCGCCGGCTCCAGATAAGGGCCCACTTATTCTTATCGCGCGGAAAGGAAAATCTAGCAAACGCGTCTGCCGTCATCCAGACGCGACTAGTACAACGTAACGTCATTTACCATAATGGCAGATGCAATGAGTGATGAATTGCGTGAGGTGAGTAGGAAATAACTTGCGAGCTCTCAATATTATGTCCTTTGCTGACTTTCTTTTAGCGCCTAAAAGCCTCCCTATGGTTCTCCATAGGCAAGATCGTCGACGAAGAGACACTACGTCTAAACACAAGTGCCACTCCCCAGTTCATCGGTGCTCTGACAGAGATGGTATGGGCGCAAATAGGTATACCACACTCACTCTCCCTCCCCCATTTCATTTAGTCCACTAACAACCCCTAGAAAACGTTGCCAAAGACCTCGAATCCTTCTCTAGGCATGCGGGCCGCACGACGGTCACTACGGATGATGTTCTCCTCATTACACGTCGGAACGAAGCTCTACATGGGATCATACGAGACTTCATTGAGAAGGACCGCGCGGAGACTACAAAGGAAACGGGCGTTGGTGGGAGAGCGGGCAGGGCGAAGACTGTGAAGGCGAGGGGAAGGAATTAGCAAAGGCATATGATGGTACATGTGGCCATGGCAGCGCTTTATGCAGACCCTGAGAAATGATGAAATGGGGAAAGCAGAGGGAATATTGGTAAATACCCAGGTTTGGCGTTCGAAGTTGCAGCAGCATTTGGGCTGAGACGTGGGGAAAGCATCATTTATGATGTGGAACAATTGTGGCAACGGATATCAATTGTATGTTTCTTGTTCTTACACTTACTATTTCTTAGGTACTTGTTGGTAAATTGTCACTCGTTAGACCAGGGAATGCTCTCTGTGTCTCGTGCTCTATTTTTCTTTCTACCGTCTCACCGGAAAATACCAAGAGCGTGATGTTTAAATTCATTACTCATGGGACTGCGAACATATCTCGTGCGGCACGAACTGATGCATGTACAGTACTGGATCAAATAATTCCCCGATCTGTTGTAATTCATCTGTTCGGGAGACCCGTAGCCCTTTCCGTCGCGATTCACCATTCATTTCCTTGTGTCACGGAAATATCATAGTAATAGCGATTCTCAAATTCTTGCGGAGGTCATCGCTGAATCCAGGTTTGTTTTTCTCGTCCTCCTTGTTCTAAGTAGTAGACTTGGTATCATCCTTCTAAACAGCAGTCGGGTGGTAGATGGACCTGTAAAATCTTAATACTCAGCAAACCGATGCATGAGCAAAGCAGACTTTAACACGCCCTTCTCCTTAACTGTAGCAGCCTCCTTAGCCTTAGCCTCTTCCGTAGTCTTTTTGAGGGCCGCAATCGTTTCCTTCCGGCCATGACGACCCATACCACCCTTGAGGTTCTCATTGCTAACATTCAAATCAATCGGGTTGGCCTCCGTTCCGACATTGTCATGAATACCATCCATCGAGAAGTCCACGCCGTGAGCCTGCGCATCACTCTGCAACATAGCAAAGAAATCACCGGGAGCAGCGCAGGACTTCGCATTGTAAGGTTGTTTTGTCTTCATAGAGTCGAGGAAGGGATGCATGATGATTCGCTCTTCTAGAGAGGTGAATGAGAGATCATGCTGTTGAGCGCGTCGTAGCTTTTAGTGGATGGCTTGATCGCGGATTTGAAGACGCCACCTTTGAAGTTATGAGTGTGGACGGCCATGCAGATGCCCTGACGTGTGGTTTCTTCATCTTCAACAGGGTCGCCTGTGGGGATGTCAATGACGAAGGGATCCATTACGCTGTTTGCTTGTCTTGACGGGAATCAGCATCGCGCAGGTCGTGTGGCAGAGGACGACGTACCAGGAAGTTTCTTGGGTAGATGGATAGTGAGGATCATGTGGTCGGAGGTCGACTTTGAGGTTGATTGTGACTTGAAGGAGTCGCAGGTGTCGAATTGGCTGATCACTGGTTTGTAGAGCTTGGTTTCCATCGATGGTGACGTGTGGAATGGAGAACCCGAGGAGAGTTTACAAGTATAGTACATTATACCTCCACTTTTAAAATCGATCTATATGAGGAAGGTCGACAAGCCAGCTACTCACTCGAATGTTCACAATATTTACACGACAGTAGAGAATCGGAAATCTTTTATTCGTTGCATCAGGAGGTCTGCCACTCTGGTCATCATTGGATTCTCTGCAGTATCGTACCGGCCTCGAGGTTGGCAAATCGAGTCTGGAGTTGGTGAAGCAATATCGAAAACTGTATACTAACCACAAGCCAAGCAGCCTCTTCAGCACTAAGAGCTCTGGCACACAGGAATGTATGATATTTTGTATCATCTGTTTGAGTATCAACCACACGCTCATCACTGTTGTCAACTTCGTCACGGTCAGCATCGGTTCCTTGTCGATAATAGAGAAGTCGGGATTCAGTTTGAAGTCTTTGGGAAGTTCCTTGAGCTCTTGTCTCTCCTGCAGCAACAGATGCCAGTCACGCCCTGTGTCTTCGCCCGCTGGAGAAAGTCTGTCATTGTTGTCAACTTGGCTGAGTGGTGATGGAGAGAGTCTCGGAGGAAGCTCATCATCTCTGGCCATGATTTGTGCTAGTGCTGACTGAGAGGAGTAGCGGGCGCCTGATCGTTTGCTAATTGTTGGAAAATCGCCCACGTTGATAGAACCAGACGAAAGTGGGTTGAAACCTATAGCATATGGCTGGACCTCCATGATTGCATTGAGTCTAGCAGTGTGTGGACTAGTTCGCACGCGTCGAAGTCCGATGGTACCAGAGTCTGACCGAGCAAATCTTTGCGACGGCTCTTCGGGTCCCCAGTTGAGATCCATGTTTTGACGTGATCGATGAGTGAGGGTAGAGAGAGGGATGCCTTTGTGCCCAGATCAGATTTCTTGAGGCTGGATGGTGATGAGAGCGAGTGCCTCAGATGCAAAAGTGTTGTTGTCGCGACCGAAGCTCGTCTTGAGACCATTAACAGACACGAGAAAATTGAGTTAGAGAGTAAGACAAAAACTGTACAATTTGAGCTAGAAGTCTTTGTGAGCAATCCTTGTTGGCTTAGCGCCATTTGTCTGAATTTACTTCTTCAATGGGGCTTTCACCTGTGCAACTAAGGCGGCGGTGAGATTTTCGACTTTTCCATGTGCTAGTCTACTAGCAGGTGAATATCGAGTCAGCGGTTCATTTCTAGACTCTTATCGCAAACCTTTGATACCGACCAAAGCCAAAAGATAGCCCTAGCACATGAGGCACTATCAAGGCTCATACTTATTCGGTATTGTAAGAAACAATCAGAGAACTAGTTTTAAGATTATTGTCTTCAAGGTGCATAGGTATCTTTAAGAGTGTTTCCGTGCGAAGGAGTAAAAGTTCAGCGATTTTTTTATGTGGGAAATACAAACTAAAGGATAGGGTAGTAGATCTATATTTATTTAATCTAGATAAACCTATTTAATAATCTTTGCTTTCTGATAAGAATGTCTGTGTTCGCTTAGTCGGGATGGTAGGATATCTCGCTTACCAGGCATACGTAAAACACACAAGTATTTCAGTGAACTTGTGCCTGTTGACAAGTCTTTCATGAAGTAGCATACAGAATTCAAGTGTTTAATATAAACATATCAGTGTTCTAAGGTCCAGGTTTGTTATTAAGTTCACAGATCGCATTATTTTCATGGTATGTACTGTACATTCAAGTTGGCTGTCTCCTTCCTCCAATCAGCGTCCCATGGGAACTATCATTGTATTCACCTTGGTTATTGTTGTAATGAGGGTCTTCAAATGGCACTTGGTAATGTGGAGTCTCGAGAGTTGAGGTAAAAAGGTCT
Organism: Amylocarpus encephaloides; assembly: GCA_019669835.1. Classification (NCBI taxonomy): domain Eukaryota; kingdom Fungi; phylum Ascomycota; class Leotiomycetes; order Helotiales; genus Amylocarpus; species Amylocarpus encephaloides. Next base: position 21,522 of record MU251576.1, read on the forward strand.
GATTTCCGTTGTCCGTTTTCCCTGAGGTATGCCTCATATATATATAGCTCCTCAGTCTATATTCTTTTCATGCCTTATCAAGAATAGCTCTGCTGCCTAGTAGGCAGCAGCTTTTGTTCCATATCACCGAACCTATCAACAGTTATTATAGGCGTCACATTCCCCTATTCCAATCCCAAGGGTTTGGTGGCTTAGAGAGGGCAAGGAAATGTGATTTCCCGAAAATTTTCCCGCTTCTTACTTTAGAGGTTCAAAAGAATGATATGCGAAAAGAATCGTGAGAAAGTAGGCGACATGAAAGCAAAGCAAATACTAGTATCGGGTATCCGGTATTTTATCACCTGAAAATCGGTAATTGACGTCATTATAGCTAGCTTCGTTGAAAATTTTCTTCGGATATGCCACTACTTCTATTTTATTATTCATAATCCACGATCGACGATGTCAAGAACAAAGAAATTACAATCCTTTTTACCACTCTCACCACTAAGGATTTTAGAACATTCCTCTTCCTCTGTAATAACTACCTACCTAGCCATGGACCATGTAAAACCAGAGCGATAAATAAGGTAATTCTAGTGCTTGTAGTTGGCTTTAAACTATATAGGAAAACAAGTGGTTAGCCAAGAAGCTTTTTAGAAAATTACTACGTACCCATTCGACCTTGGTCTTGATCTGTTTACCACTAATATTGCCCTTCCTTCCTAGGTCCACGAAAGACGATTATAGCTCTTCGGCGATATTATAGTAATCGATTTTCTTAAACAAATTATCCGCCAGCTTTCCTGCCTCGATATCACGAGGTCATTAGCGTAAATAATACATCCTTAAGATCCTCGCTCCAGATTATCCCAGGACTAGTCCTCTCCCCTACCTAGCACTCTACGGACGACCCTAGCTCTCTTTGCCATGGGTAAAACTTGCATACGAATATAACGTCAGTAGGCGAGATATGGGTGGCGATGGCAAGTAATAGGTCTTACTCTCTGGTACTAGTCACGAAGCAACCCATTTATAGTGGATTTGTGAGATTGACTTCTTACTTATGCCACGCAGCATTCCTCTCACGATCATTTTCAAGCTGTTTTGCTGCTTGTGTAACATATTGTCAGATGGTTCATTATGTTCTTTCCAATTCGTCGTTCAATTCTTAATCGCCCCCATTTCCTTTAGCCGTCTGATCTCCAGCCCGACCGTTTGAATGCGTTTATTCATGCCTAGGATTTGAGCTATGCCCCCTATGCTTCCTTCTCCAACGGTCATGCTATGTCGGACCGAGAAGAGATATCCGGGCCACCAGGGATATCATCTGGACTGTAATCGGCTTCAGGAATGTCTCAATTCGGTTTTTGTTTACATTTGTTCAAAAGCTTGGACTTGGAGGTTGCGAGTTTAGGAACTCGAAAGAGAAACCCGATTGATATATCATTATTTGACCCTTGCGTGGTTTTGACAGAAACCCTATGTGTAACATAACCTGTTATGGCACAGACAAACCGTTGCAAATAATCTTGTGCATTAGCTTTGTTGGCAAAGCTTGGTCTTGGTTGGATGTGTTGGAAAATTTGGCCTTGAGCAAGTCATCGGGCGGAATCAAACAAAGAAGAACTGATTTGCTATTATATCACGTTATCACGAGTGTAAAAATCTTACTCCTATCACTTTCTTCCATTCATACCCCCGAAGAAATAGTAAAGTAAATTTCAAAGTAAAGCAGTGTTGACTGAGCCTGCTCGCATATACGCAGGTTACTTGTTGTCAAAAACTCCGAATGACTGTTTTGCGGCACATGGCTTCTTGTCACTAAAATCACTCATTCATAGCATGGCAACCATGTTTGTAGGAAACTATTAAGTGGGTTTCCCTTTGAGGTTACTGATTGAATGCTCCTTTTCTATTGAAGTAGATTATCTAGCTTCATTCAATTCCCATTTCCATGCTTTCCTCCTACTCTTTCGTCAAATAACCAAAATGCCTCCCTTCCATCCCCTATCGCCGATCTCGTCATTCTCCTGATACAGATTCCACCATGAGAGCCGAACTTGTCCTAGTTTAAGGTTCGCCTGGGGGGTAATCTGGCTTTGGGAAAGACCCACATGCATCTTTCATAATGCATTTATAGGTAAAGCCTCGATTTTTCAAAACAGCATGCAGTGCCTTTTCGCAAATGCTGAGTCCTCCATTTTTAGCTCGCTCCATCTCCTCTTCGGCGCTTGCGAGCCAATTATCATCCATCCCTCGAACGATTTTGTAAGTCATGTCTTGGTAGAGAAGAACCCGACACATGTCATTGCCAGAATATATGGCATCAATTGACTTGACCTTCAAGTCGTTCTGATACGGATGCTTCTTGAACTCCTGACGCCAGTTGTCCTCTTCGAAAATATAGCACAGAGCCTCGCTGATGGGCTCGGCAAGGGTAAACTCTTGACCACGGCCCAGGCCTTCAGGAAGTTCTTGAACCGCGTCAAGATTTAATTTGAAAGCGCGGAGCACGGCACATTCTGAAACCTCCAGTAGGGGACTTGCGATGACGCTTGGGAGTGTCATGGGGTCGCCGCATGTACCGTCAATGAGTGGCGAGAGAGCACCTCCATTGAGCTCCCGGGAGATGGTGTTCAGAACACCGGACAGATGGCGAGCGGCACTTAACTTCAGATAAACTTGATGATTCATGGCTCCTGATGTTCTTGACTGTGGATATGCACCTTAAGGACTAGAGAACGGCGCCGAGGGGTCTGAAGAAAAAACCAATCGATGCTCTGATGTGTTGAACAAAGTCATAGTGAACCAAGGGGACCTAAGGTAGTCTTTTATATCTCGTTTTCCTGCCGAGAGTAAGCTGGGGATCAAAATTTTCTGGTGAGCACCTGATTTCCCATACACAAGCACCCTGAAGATGATATCAGATCGTTTCATACAAACTCCACAATTTGTTTCTGAGTAGAGATAATTTTCTTCGAGGCCTTTGAATATGAACTTTTTGGCGGAGGCAAACATGCAAGCTTAGAGCTCCAAGATTGATCATTTCAACAGAAACTTTAAAGTAGACACCTTATTTTTCACCAGATTGTCCGACGCACCAAAGTTAATTCCTGTACAAAGGTGATCTTTGAAAGATCAGCTTCTCGAGTGGTCATATAGGAGGCCACAATATAATGAACAATCAGTAGATATTTAGTTGCTGAAGCCGTGAATTGACGTTTGCATGTTCTGATTGACGTACTTTCTTGTGTATCTAAAGCACAGTTTTTCCAACCTAACCAAAGGCCCATCGATCATGATCATCTGGGAAGTACAACAAACTTACACTGGTTTAGTTTCCCAGTGTCTCCACCAGACTACGAATATATGCACATCTTTCAGAGGGGGTCTCCAAAAAGCAACCTCTCACATTCCTTAACAGAATTCAAGGCCATGATGCCAAAATTGAGAATCTTTCGTCCATCCTCCGTGGAATCGGGAATTATCCCCGGAGAACCCTCTGTAATTAAGCTTGCTCCGTTGAGCTCCACTACATTTTTGAAGGCCTTCAATCCGAGAAGCGAGGGCCGTAGTTTCATGGTTCGTGGAAGGTAGTCATCATGAACACCTCGAGGCTTTATGAAAGCCCCCGGCCACTCTTCGAACGGATCAACGTCGCTAGAGATATTAGATCACCGCTATAAGCAAAATTGACCAGGCTTCCCGCAAATCGCTTAGAGATATCAAATACTCCTTGCTTACTGCGCCTTCAGGAATTACACCATTGAAGATGTGATTGCTGTCTGAGCCACGGGAGACTGAAACATAGGGAATTCCAATACCCTTCCGCGTTGGGATTAGCATACTCTGATTCAGATAATACTGTCGTACACCGCTGAAATTCTTATTGCTTGGCCATTTGATCACTATCACGTTAAAAATGTGACGCCACCTAACACATAACGCTATCTGGGTATATATATTCTGTGACATTACCTAACTCGATCGATGAACAAGTGAAAAGCATACTATAAGAATACGTGCGATATGGTAATAGTAGATAGTAATATTTAGATCCTATGGAGACCCGGAGCTTCATACTTGTGTAGCCCTTCCTTAAAATCCCTAGGGGCGTATAGATATCATACAAACTGGAGAAGGTGGCCATGCTTGTCACCAATGGTGCTAATGCCCTGCTTTATGTTAATGTTATTCTTGCAATGTCTCTAGCAAGTAGGGGGAAAGGCTCGTGGGGCTCTTTGTGTTTAGCTTCTTGGTTGTGAGATGATAACTTTGTTGATGTTTGACGAGAGTGTTCGCAGGTTTGTGGTCGACCAAGATGAAAATGTCGAACAGCAGAAGTGGCTTGGCTCGGCTACCGTACTTGAATCGCCGCAGGTTTGCTGCCCGATTGGGTTTAGCCTTTGAAGCTTAGCTTGAACTTTCAATGTACCTCGGAGGGCAAGGCTGCGATTTCACCTTTCAACAAAGATATCGCGCCTCGCTACTTTACATCTATTGCCAACCCACACGATCATAATCTTTAGCTCAGCTCCTCGGTTGCTATAGACCAACTCATCCCGCAAGTCTCAGAACCATCACCATGGCCAACCAAGACCCTCCCCTCGACGAGATGCAATGGCGCTCCCCCGCGATAGTCCAGTCAATGCAAGGCATCCACTCCAACTCCGTCCTCTTCTACTTCGCAGAATCTCCCTACTTCGACAGGACGTCCAACAATGCCGTGGTATTCAACCAGGCCCTCTATAACCAAAGTATGTTTCCACAAATACAGACGCGGGAAGCCTTCGAGGGCCGGCTGAAGACTATGAGCGGCCTGGAGTTTATAGTCGCACAAGAGCCTGCGGATATGGTTACTGGGACTGGTGTGTGGGTCATTAGGAAACAGACGAGGCGGAAGAGGCAGGGTGAGGAGGATGAGATTACAGTGCATTCGGCGTATTTTGTGGTTGGGGAGAATGTGTATATAGCACCGAATGTGGCAGAAGTGTTGGGCAGTAGGACGGTATGTTTAACCTTGGAAGATTTAGGTACCATGGCTAATCATTCCAGCTTTCAATGCTCACATCACTAAACAAATTCTTCACGAAAGCAGCCTCTCTACCAAATTTCACCCCTGCCACAGGGACAAGCTACAACCTACCTCCGAGCACAAAAAGCGCGGCAACACAATCGCTTCTTGGTCAAGTAAGCAAGGAAACTACGCCCCTCCCCGACTCCATCCATCATGGCAAGAAGACCGCGGCCCCGGCCATGAGGACAAGTAGCAGCTACCTGAACGACAGGCTCCTCGAAGAAACGCTCAGTATAACAATGAAATATGGCGACGAATTCATGGACGAAATCCCAATCACAGGAGAGCCAGGCGCATTCCACCTCTCAGGCACGGGGAGGAAGGAGAAGGATGTAAATCTACTAGCAGTGCCCAATGCTGCCAAAGCACCGAGTAGTGCGGCTACGAGCAAAGCCCCTACGCCTGCTCCGCCGCCGTTGAAGACGGATATTGAGCCTGCGAAGAAGGGAAGGGATAATAAGACGCCTACGAAGAGCCCTGCTGGCTCGAAGCAGAAGAGGAAGAAGAGTAAGGTTTTGTCTGCTGGGGGTGCTAGTCCTTCGTAGAGAGGACGTTTGGCCAATGACCGAATTCGGGCTTTGCAGAGCATACAAAGACGCTTTTATTTTGCCGGATGAAAATTTGTGGCGTTATGGAAAAGGTATATACCCAGGGATCTTAAGAAATGGTCTACTGTATCTTCACAGGATCTTTTCATAACTAGACAAAATTCAGAAGAATATCACCATCTCCGTGTGTTGAAGATGTGTGTAAAATGATAGAAAAATTTGGGTGTTCCATTCCATTCTCGAATTCTTGTATCAAAAGAATAGAGAAGCAGTTTGGCGATGGCCCTTCCGCGTCTCTTCTAAGATAATTACTTCACTCAACAACCCAGCCCCGTCCGGCAACCTTCCTCTGTAAAAGCTTCCTCGCAGGCAACGGCCACCCGATTCCCCCCATCCCCTCCGCCCTCAAATAAGGAATACACCACACCTCCCTCTTCGTCCCCCCCTCATCCCCATTTCCCCCACCAGCCACCTCCTTAATCGGCTTCCCATAATGGACCAACGGCGTCCCCTTCGCGAGCGCCGCCAGCTGTCCCCCACTAATATCAGTCAGGGCATGCATGCGTGTCTTCGGCACTTTCTCTGGCGTCGCGGGGTTAGGAGGTGCGCGCTGCAGGTAGGAGTAGATGATGTAGGCTGGACATTCTTGCACGGATGTGTGGGATAGGGGGGAGGCGGGATGGATGAATACTGCTTTGTCTTGTCCATCGCCGCCGTGGGGATGGGAAGAGGAGGAGGGGAAGAGTGTGAGATATGGGACGTCGATTGCGCGTGTTGGTTTACGGTAGGTATCCGGTGGATTAGGAGCGAGATCTGCACGGATGGAGACGTGGTCGATGAATCCTGCTGCGACCATCTGTTTAAGCGCCTTGACTTGCTTCGCCGTGGGAGGGTCCAGTTTATCCTTATGTTGTAGAGTGGCGAAAGCAGGAATATTGATGCGGAGGAGATCGGTGATTTGTCGACGGAGCTGGGAGATCTCCTTGAGGACTTTATAGCGGACGAAATGGCTTATGCACCATGACTCCGTGGGCTCGTGGGCGAATTCTCCGACGACCTGGAGGAGTTTTATGGCGTCGGAGAAGGCGTCGAGGAAGCAGAAGTCTTTCTGGGCTTTATTGAAGTGGCGGCGGATGGTGTTGCGGTTGTCTTCTTCGAGGCGGTCCACGTTGGTGAAGTGGATTTCTTCTCCATCTTCTCCTTCTTCCTCTTTGGGGGTGATTTGGGGGACGGCTTGGTTTTCGGGGATGAAGATGTCGGCTGCTGAGAGAGCCGCTACGAGGGCGATGGTGTAGGGGAGGCAGTTGTGTAGATGGCCTACTAGTAGGATTCTTGCGAAGCGGGGGGATAAGGGAAAAATTGACATTGTTGCACCGGTTGGCGTGATTTGACCAGTTGGAGAGATGGCAGATAGGTATGTCAGAAGCTTCTCTGATGCCGCGAGACTCTGTCGGTTCGGAGGTGTGGGAAAGGGGAAGTTGACTACATGCTGGAGGTTCATAGACTTCAGCTGTAGCACAACACCCTCGATTGGCATTCGCAAGATCTCTGGTTCAGCGAACTCCTGAAAGTCCCTTTCGTATACAGCCGATGAATAAAACTTATAACAGTGGCCGGGACATGTTCGTCCAGCACGACCAGCACGTTGGGATGCACTGGCTTTGCTAATCCAACCGACTTCAAAACTTTGTACTCCTGTATTTTCATCATATTTTCTCTCTTTCGATCTTCCACAATCGAATACGTAACGAATTCCCGGTATTGTCAAACTAGTTTCTGCAACATTGGTAGCCAATACGACAAGTCGAGATCCTTCTGGAGGTGGTTCAAATACACGAAGCTGCTCTCGTGTCGGGAGTAAAGAATAAAGAGGAAGTATATGCAGCTTTGCAGGTCCAGAATCAGCTTCCTCTCCCTCAATCCTGAAATCTTCATCGTCAACGTTGATATCCACATCGTCCTCTTTAGCGTAGTCATCCTGTTGATCATCCACACCAGTGTCGCCAAAATCGATATCTTCGGCTTCAATAGGCGCCTCCTTTCCAGATATCCGCACTGGAGGTCCAGCAGCCGTGTGGCCAATTCGAAACGACTCTTTGAGTTTCTTGCTCAGTTGAGTGATCTCGTTCTGCCCCGTCAGGAATACAAGTATCCCACCAGGAGGTAGCTTCTTGTGCCCTTTGCTTATTTTTTGGAATGCTTCTTCCACATAATCATGATTTGTTCTTCGTGCAAAATGGTTCGTCACTGGGTATTGCCTCCCTTCTGCTTGAAGTACTGGTGGTGGGATGGAGAAGAGGGTCTTGTTCTGAGTGAAATCTGTTATCCTCAGAGTTGCAGACATAATGATGAGCTTCAATGGTTTGATACAATCATCTTCAGCAGCCATCTCTTCTCGTAGCTTGATAACACGACTTAGCATTCCAATGAGAATATCTGTGTTCACACTTCTCTCGTGCGCCTCATCAATAATGATAGCAGAGTATTTTCGAAGAGCGATATCTTGTGCCACTTCTCTGAGAAGTACACCATCCGTCATGAACTTAACAGCGGTTTCGGCGCTTGTTGTACCCTCGAATCGAATCTGGTACGCAACCTTCATTCCGTGATCTCCCATCTCATCTCCAACTCTCTTTGCCATACTGACTGCAGCGACTCTTCGAGGCTGAGTAACGCCAATCAACCCAGAGTTAGGAGAACCTGGAGTGCCATAACCAGCTTCGTACAGAAATTGTGGTACTTGGGTAGTTTTTCCTGAACCCGTAGCGCCGTATACGACAACCAAATTGTTGTTGTGTATTGCTTCCATAATTTTCTGCTCTTCTGACACTACAGGAAGCTTTAATCGAGCATTCTGTATATCTTGTGATCTTTTCACGGACACACTAAAAGCCTTTCTCGTAATGTTGGTTGTTGGCAGAAGTTCTGCTGGGAGAGGGTCTTGCTCTGGAGCTCTAGGCTTGAAACCTTCTATTCTGGGGGTTTCTGTAGCGTTTGCAACACTCGACACACCCTCATAGCCAAGAGCCTCATTCAACTGCTGGTTTGCCCAAGCCTTGAAGGCCGAAGAGCGCTCTTTCTTCTCTGGCCAACTTTCATCATCATGGCTTTCCTCCTCTGATTCCTCCGCTGAATCCTCTTCTGAGCCCTCTTCTCCTTCTGAGTCGCTACCTGAATCTGACTCCGTTTGAATTTCTTCCCGCAGTTCTTCCTCCGATGGCACCGACAACTCATCCTCGTCTGCACTAGATTGAGAATCTTCGTCGGTGTTACTCGAGGCCTCAGAGGCGGAACTGAATCCTTCCCATACTGGCTCTTCCTCTTCTACTTCGGGCATCAAAGATACTTTCGACTTGATACCCCCTCTTCGTTTCCTTTTCTTCAATAGAGGTTTCCCATCCTCGTCCGTTTCCAATGGCCTCTTCAGCCCTCCTCCCGCGGCAAAGAAAACTTCCTGTACTGGCGTTGGAGCAGCAATAGATCCTTGGAAGAGCCCTCCAGGTTCTGCCTGCGCATCGCTATCGTCAGAAGATGGCAGCTCGCCGACTTCTCGGATCGTTCTCTTCTCGAAGAGGACTTCGTCATTGTCTCCGTCGATATCAATTCCAGCCTGTCTATCTCTTAAAGCCCTGCTAAGCTTCTCCCTCTTCGTCTCGCGACCTTGTCCCAGCTTCCTACTGCTCTGGAAAAGACTGGTGTCCACGCTCGCGTTTGCTAATCTGGTAATCAGTTCCCTGTTCTCATCTTTCCGTAATTTCGTGTCGATATATTTCTCTAATCGTTTAGCTTTCTTCCCGCTTATCTTCTGTCCATCTTTCCTAAGCTCTTCTCGCATGCGAATCTTCTTCTCTTCTAGTTCGGATTTCGGTGCGGGGATGTGCTCCAAGGCATTGGAGTCCAACACTGTAGGCTGGGAAGATTTGCCATTATCCTTCGATCGAGCGATAACCTTATGCTTTCGCTGTCGGGGTACAAATTTGGGCATTTTCGAGATTTGCGGTTTTCAATCCATGTCGAATTCGTTATCGGCGCATTCGAAACTGAAATCGCAAAGAAAGTTCAACTTTTTCTGCCTGGGTCCCACTTTTATCTTCACCGCTTTGTACAAGGCTGCAGAATTTATTAAGGCTGCCCGCTAAGAAACCCTTCCTCTCGCCAACAACCCAGGAAATCATTCACACCAAATATGCCGATTCCAGCCTTGACAGATGATCTCCAGAAAATTGCAATTGGTGGTGGAGTAGAGCCATCTCCATTCCCTGCGAAGACGATAGAGTTTGCAGGAATTGTCAATGGCGTGGAAACAGACCTTACGTCCATGTACTTCACGGACAAGATTCTAGTCACAGTCTCTCAAGGCGGCCGTCTTTCTCAATGGGTCAGTCCTATGCACCAATAGAACCAGCAAGACTGACTGTATTGTAGATCCAAGTCCCTTTGACAACTGCATCGCCGATACCATTTGATACCACAGCTCCAGGTTCCGACCTTCTTCCTCTTGCACATCTCACTCCAAAGACGCTTCTGGGGGCAGGAGGCGACCAACGAGAGACAATGGGACATTTATATGCGAGTCAGATTGCGAGCTTTATCTTGAAGAGGGATCCAGAGGAGAAGCGAACCATACTGGTTGGATTCGGCTTCGAGAAGGTGGACATGGAAAGAGAAGCTTTCTTTGACCTGATGGAACTGGTGCAAAGGGTTGTCTGAGATACTTGGCAGAAACAGATCGGATCTCAACTCCAGGAAAACAAGCCCGATTCGTAATACCCTCCTGGTCACAACTACCGTTGGGAGCAAGTATCCATTTCCATATGTGATGCTTTTAATCGGTAAGTGAGTGGTAAAGTGGTTTATGTTACGACTTCAAGATGTAAGAAAGGGCACTCAAAGACTTAATTGAAGTTCGCAAGTTCACAAAGAACATCTAAAAGGGCTTTTCGTCAGGTCTTAAAACATCGCGTTCTATCCGCTTGCTGATCCGCCACATCCACTCCGTATGCTTAAGCTACAACCACTGCCCTTGGTGCCTTAGCTTGATCTGCTAATCTCTTCTTCATCTCATCCGACTCTATCTTGAATCTGAGCTGACACCCTGTAGCCATGTTAGAATTGCTTTCCCAGTTGTCAAGTCTCGACTTACAATCACCACATGAGATCGGTTCGTACTTTGGCGGGTTCTCTGGCGACGTGCAGGATGGCACAACACCTTCTACACAGTTAAAATTCAAACCTACTCGCTGTCAGTTGATGTCCTAGGCTGATGTTTTAATATTCGGCGTTACCAAAGAAGAACGGCATGGACACTCTCTCAACCGTGGAATCGTTATAGACTCGATGGACAGTACTCTTGTACATATCGTTGCATAATCTCATCATGAAGTCACCAATATTTACCACAATGGTCCCCTCGATCGGAACGGCCTTGATCCATTGCCCATCTCGGTTCAGGACCTGTAGACCACCAACCATATCTTGCCAAAGAAGTGTGAACAGCTGCAAGTCGGTATGACTTCCTAGTCCAACAGAATTGTTTGCTTTCTCTTCGCTGCTCCTAGTGGGATAGTAGTTGAAAGTTTGGTCAGCCCCTGGATAGGTCACTCTGCTATCGAAATAGTTCTCTTCTAGATCAAGACTCAAAGCGAAGATGCGGATGAGCTTTCTCGACAGTGTCAGGCAAGAGGCCCAATACTTCAAGCAATCCTCCTTAAACCCTGGTAGATGCGAAGTACCTTCCCATACGAAGTCTTCCCCATGGATCCATGGTTTCACTTCTTCTGGAACCGCGTCAAGTGACTTTGGATCAGGGTCGTATTGAGGCGAGTAGCGGAAGCCGAGCTGTGATGGTTTTAATAAACTCGTCAATCGAGAGGCACAAGATGACCCACATTCTCCTTGATATCCATACTTTCTCCAGGGCTGATGTTGGCCTGTTTGGATCCCTCTTTGTAATCAATCAGCCACTTCGTTAGGACAAAACGACCCAGCATTGTATCCACTTACTGTAGCCGTTGAAGTACTTAGATTTCGCCATTGTCACTTTCATCTTGTCTTCATAAGGCTGCTTGAAGAAGCTATATTCAAGTCAGCCTATTTCCATGTTCAGGGGGGAAGTGACACCCTTACGTGAGAAGCTGTTTCTTTGCATCTGCGATAATTTGGGCATCAATGCCATGATTCTTGATGTAGAAGAAGCCTGTGTTGATGGCTGCAGCTCTGATTGTGTTGGCCAACTCCTTACGATCCTCAAGTTTGTCGGAGAACAGAGAAGATAGGTCGATAACGGGAATCTCGTCGGGAGTGCAGTCTCTTGGTGGAGTGGCGAGCACATTGCGATAGACACGCCCATAGGCAGTTCGAAGCTCGAGCTTCATTGTTTGAGGTGCTACTGCCATGGTTGTGTGATGGGCTATTTGTGATGGTTATTGCGAACTCAGGAATATATATATCAAAAGAGGAGTGGCGGCGAGGCTGATTATTTTCACATGGAAGGATACACTTGCACAAATGTATCTATGGGTACGTCGATTCAATTGCCGTGATTCAGGCCACTTGATCACTCACCATTGCTTTTTTGCTTTTACAAAAGGTGGTTGACATTGAGATGTTAGAATCCACTCCTGATATCTATCGGTGTTCCCCGCTGCGCCAACTATGAACAAGCCACTCGGGTGGCTATATTCTCATCACGTGTTATCAGCCGAAAATTCTGTTTTGTCCAGACTTCTTCCTACTGAGTGTACTTCCGACTCTCCCTACTTCTGGGTTTTCCTTCATGACCATGGACTATCGATGTCAACATGCTCCAGACCACATTCCAAGTCCAGGCACTACCTCTTTGGTAGTCTCCTTTAACCTCACCGATGCTGCGTATGTGGTAATCGAAGAGCGAGCATCGTATAAGTGCAGTCTCCTCTTCACAAGCCGGTCAAGCCAACGAATAAACGGATATGACTTCTTGTATCTGTAATCCGTACGGATCTGTAATGGCCAATGAATTCCTCCGGTTGAAATAGAGAGATCACGTGTAACCATTCCTCTTTGTGGTGAGGAACAGCCGGCTCTGGGCCTGATGCTAGCCTGGCAGTAATCATAGACGTTCGCGTTGTGGCATTATCTTCAGCGATTAATGGCTGCGAGGTAGCTGACAACTCCGCCCTGATCCGACGTCGTTCAGAACAGATGCCATCAAAAGTCTAGCCTCGACCGGACCGCTGAAGGAAGATACTGTAGCAGAAGTGAAGTCCGATATCGAGGGGAACCAACAAGGACACGAACCAAATAACCCGACGCAAGCTGTGGTCTTTCAAGAGCTGCTCTGCTCAATCCCCTCTCCGCCAGCAGCCTTCCTAGCCTTCTCCATCCTCTCCTTCTCCCTCCTCTTAATCTTCTTCTCCCTGTTCCTCCTCACCCTCTTCTCCCTCTCACGCCCCTCCTTCTCCTCCCCCTTTTTCTTCCTCTCCTCCTCCTCTTTCACCCTCTTCCTCTGCCGCTCCCTCAACACAATCCTCCTCTTTTTCCCCGCCCTCGTCCTCTTCCCCTGTCCTTCAACACCCACACACCCCTCCCCAATTGGCCCCTCTTTCCGTTTCCTTGTAACCATTCCCACGCCCTTGACGACGCGAACACGCCAGGGGACCTCGAGACCGAAATTACGGGATTTGGACAGCTGGAGGATGTCTTCACCACTAAGAGCCGCGTGTTGGAATGCCGCGAGCTCCGGACCTAAAGCCAGCGTGGAGAAATAATATGAACGATGCCTCCGTGGATGAACCAAGCCCCCCTCTCCAACCTCCTCATCCTCATCCTCTAGCACAATTCTCTGCCCCGACACCCTTTCATCCCCGCCATGATCCGTCGCGAAAAGTCTGAACTCGAATTCGGCGGGCGCACCATCGTCAGGTTCTGCAGATCGTTCTCGCGCATTCGATGTCGTCGCCATACCGATGGCAGACGAGGCCACAGGACCGTATAACCTCTCCAGCCTCTCCTTCAACACCCTCTGCAATCCCGGGTCCCCCTCTTCATGCCGTTCGGATCCGTCGTCGGAGCCCTCAGGCGCATAGAGCTCGCTCCTCCGTACACTACTGCACACCGATCAGTACGTTCCTCCAGCACCTCTATCGACATACCGTTTCGCATCCGGCTCCTCAAACATCGTCGACTCCAACCCGTTGACTCCAACCCGTTGATTCGTGGTGTATCCGCTCGTCGTTCGTGGTCGGATGTTGGCACAGAGGACGGAGGTACGCAACACAACTCCACCCAAAGTCTGTGTTCCCGCTCACTCGTTCTCGTTCCCGTCGTCCAAGCGAACGTCACCTTGCCCGCATCCGCACCAGAGCAAGAAGGGGAAAGATTTAAGCTTATCTCGCACTTGCTGGCATGATCCTGGCAGCCTAGCCTAGGAGATTTTAGCCGCCGTCGCGTGTAACGTCCTTAGCGCCCATATAGCTACTCCCCGAGTCCCTAGCCACTCGTATGCTTTACCTGGTGCGGTACTCCCGAGATTGCCCCCTACTTTTGCACTAGGGATTGTGGGGGGGACTCGGGTGAGGCTTATTAAGTGGAGGCTGAGAGGTCGTTGGAGATGTGGATTCTGCGGAAGGTGGTGGAAGTGTGATTGTGTTTAGGGAGTACAAAAATGATGTTTGGGCATGGAGGCGTGGACGAGGTCATGGTATAGATGATAGTATATAAAATGTCCAGATCTATGTAGTCCCCAAGCCCATAAAACTCACCAAGCAACCTCAGTACATATAGAAGTCAGGCATATCCACGGAGAACACCGCGTCGGAGGTTTCCAGAAAAGCTTCGTAGATAGGTATTCGCGATCAAAGTAATAATTACGTGCTAGGGGTATCGTGCTTTTCTTCCTTATGTGTCCATTCAAATTTCAACCCGCAAGCAACATAGCGCCTTCTTTCGCCTTCGCTCCCTCTCTTGTGCATGTTCATCCTCCCGCCAATCCATCCCCTTTCATTATTGAGCGTGCGTGTGTGTCATTCGTCATCCCATCTTCCCCAAGCCCCTCCCTCTCCCCATACGCATAATAGAGTTGTGTCTTTTGGGATCTTTCCATTTCGTTTCATCTTTGCAAAATTCCGCCCACGTGTGCTCGCCATGCTGTGCTGTGCCATATCACAGGAAAAGAATAAAATCCCCAATCCTGTTCAATCACTAGTCTCGGGCTGGCCAACAATATGGATATTACATGATATACATTAGAAAGATAGATAGTTGATCCATGGTTTGCTGGATTGTTGTAAGGGAACGCCAGTGTGTGTATTTCGCGCGTGTATTACTAGGAAAAGGGTTCGTGGAAATCGTGCACATCGATGCCCTTGCCGCCGATTCGTCGTCTCCGAGAGTAGGCTTAACAAGGCAGCGTACTATTTCTTCCAGTCCGACCCGGAATAAGATCAATACTTTCTCCACTATCCGTGGCTCCAAGTGTAGTGCTGCTGCGCACTCTCCTCCTTCGAATATTGTTGGACAGGCTCTTCTCTCGAGTATGAGTGAGTTTCAGTCGGAAAATCATAGTGCTGAATCCCAGCTGGGGGCTGTTGTGCCGAAGCAGTACTACCCCCATAAATAGGACCACTTTCCGGGCCCGTGGTCCAAGATGGCACGGGTGCAGGCTGAGGGAAGTAGTCTGCACTTCTCGTCGGCATAGGTTCTGTCGACGCACTGTAGGGAGGCGCAAACCGAGTCGATGCCGCATAATCAGAGTGGTATGAACCCGGGGGGATATCAGGGGGGGCAACATGACGTGGAGATTTTGCTGGACGTGGATTGCTGTCGATGAAGCGAATTGGTTGACCACTTATTGGGGGTGCTGAAGCTGGATGATAGGCATACTGGCGCAAGGGAGGCTGAGAAGAGCCCATCGTCGCTATGGGGGAATGGTTGGTGGCATGAGAAACATCCGGAGTAGAATGATTAGTATGGTGAAGATAGCTCTCTAAAGCGACTGGTGGTGCTGGATAATTAGGAGTATTGGGCGCCGTGGCATGATCTGGAGCTTGATGGGCGTTCCAGTTCGGGTATGTTCTGCAAAGTATCAGTCCAAGCGTCAAAAGAAATGCAAAGCCGCTGAGATTATGTTTCAAAGCAATGCCACAAGGCTTGGAGTTCGGAGAATTGATAGTGGGGCGTCAATGCGTTATTTGCAAGCTCAAAGGTCTAAGGAGAGGAACACTTACGACTGCCGAATCAAGGACGGAGACCCTGGGATTGTTGCTGAATCGAAAGTAAATGGAGACCGGGGAAGCTCCAGAGTGTTTGGTTTCAATGACTTTGCAGATTTCATCTCCCCAGGTAAAGCAATCGGCATGTTCCCCGTAGTGACATGCAACTCTGGAGGCTGGCCTCGCGAGGAAGAGGATCCAACGAGGGGGATTTCCTTTCTTGCTGAAAAGTTACGGGGGCTTCGTCCACGAACCACAATCGGTGCCGTCGAGTTCTCGCAAACGTTGACCTTGGTTCTGTCTGAGTCCGCCAACGTCGCCACAACGTTTAGGTGAAGGGTGAAATGCTGCTGGAGCTCTCTTCGTCGGCCATTGTTAGCTGTTGCTATTCGAAATTGCAACCTTCGATAGGCCATGGGGTATACGGTGTAATCGCTACTAGCATCGCGGCCATCGTCGAACGGTTCAAGAGGAATTGGGAGCGGTTCGCTATCTTGCCCAGGTCCGACCTCGGGGGAGTTGGGCGGAGGGGTTTTCCAGGGAATGACAATCAGTTTTACAATGTGCCCATCAACAGATTCCGTGGCCGATATGGTGACCTCCAAGGAAACGATGGGGATTCTCTCGCCTCGCTCGGTCAACAGAGACATGGGACCCCGAGGCGTAGTAACATTCCCAGAGATTTGGAAGAGGTTGCGTCGATAACAAGTAAGTTCGGGCTGTACAAGAAGAGGCTCGCTGGATGGTGTTGCTAATTCCGAGAGGAAAAACATTCCGTGAATCTGAGCTGCTAGATCGATGTGCTGCACTCGTCCTTGACTGTCCAGGATCGTGCGCTTTGGGGAAAGGGATGCAAAACAGAGTAGTCGGTGATCCTGGTTGATTGATGGTTTGGTGTCGACCGGTAATTCTTCTCGAAAGTCCTGAACATTTTCGGCGTACGGAACGCCGTCGCCAGTTTGAAAGGATCTTTTCAACGACGGATAGCTGTGATGGCTATTGAGACCTGGTGGTGATGCTGTCAATATTCCACTCCCATCCCGTGGTGGTGGTGGTCGTGTATGGATCGAGGGGGTATCCATCGAGCGATAGGCAGGTTTCTGGGGACGACCATGATACGGAATCGACAATGGAGGAGCCGCGTAGTTTGACTCGAAAGATGGAGGATGGGTCGATGTTGGATGAGAAGATTGAAGGCTGTAGCCTTGCCAGATAGAACTTTCCGAGTCTTCTGGCTTTGTGTTTGCCATCGTTAATGAATGTGTCCTGGACATCGACGCATCTCCTCGTGGCAGCGGCAAAGGAATAAAGGTTTAAAGAATGACAGGTTGGCTAGCTTTCAAGCGCATAGGCATAGATTTATTATGATGATCTTGAGCACTTGGATCAGGCGTGGAAGGGTCCAGATAGATGAAAGTGGAAAGCACGAGCTTATGCTAGGGATGGGGCTAGGCTGTGATTCGTGTGATTCGCAAACACTGACATGGACAAGCACCAGCAAAAGGGGCCAAAGTGATGATATGAGGTGGAGTGGCCGCGACTTCAAGCCATGTCATGACTGTGATCATGGCTTTAAGTTCCTTCCGCTTTTCTCGAAGGCGGGCAGGCTCGGGCAGCCTCCTCAGAGCAAAGCAATTCCCATTCCCGTTAGCCCCCCCTCACCCTCGGGGCCTGCTATTCTCTCTGAAAGGCAACGCGCTTCACGACTCTGGCCCGAGTTAGGTCATACGCGGGCCTCTCTGGCTATGCTTCTTCTAGATCGAGCCAACGTGGCTGGCGCGTGATCTGCATTAGTGATAGTCCAGCTTCCGAGAGCCTGCAGTGCTGCCATTGGCAGTAGACAGTGCCGGCCCCCGTGTGAGTCCAGTCAAAAGCCAGTCTCCCAGTGCCTAAATTCGTATCTAATGGCGATCATCAGATTGGGATGGGGGATATAACAAAGGACGTTGAACGGACGAAGCGGACAAGGGGTTAGTTGAGAGGCGTTGAAGGCCGGCAGCAAGGGCATAGAGAGGATCAGGGGGGGAGAAGGAGACCAGGTGAAATAGCAAGGTAAAAACAAGGGGGGCTCCATGTGCCGCGTCCCGGACTGTCGCCCAGAAGAGGACCAACCCGTGTACAGGCATTCTTCAAAGGGCATAGCGTGCGGCATGCCAACAGCAAAGACCACATACAAACTGGAGCCGAACTGCTCAGAAAGTTAAGATGATATGCACTGCACTCCTCAGAGAGGTGCACAACAGCGTGTACAACAGACACCTCGATGCAAAGGATGCGGCCGTGTTGAGGCCCGGAAGGAGGCCGGAGGAAGTGGGGAACATGTGCGGTATGAATGGAGTATGCAGTACAGACACAGTCGATAGAGACAAAAGGGATGTGAATGGCATGAGATGATGAGTACGAGTACGTAGGTAGAAGCAGCTTCGACCTGTCATCTGAGAGCCGCTACGTCCCTACTTCTCTCCGAGCTCTCCAGCTTTGGCGGTATAGAGTAGGGAGAGACTTTGACACCTCAGGGGCTATGATCATCGCACCCACTTGAGAGCCGAGATACATAATTACCTGCCGCACAATTCTCCGGCTGTGGACAAAAGCGCACCTTGGCCCTCGAGGAGTGTTCCCAAGATCCCGTAAACAGTTAAGCGCTAGTTAAGCGTATCGTCTAAACCGAGATTGAGCTATGCCCATCAAAATCATAGGTTTCTGGTGCCGTACAGGAGCCTTTCATACAGACTCCATAGGAGGCTAGGAGTGATCTTGCGGTCGGTTGCCGATGGCAGTCTCTGGCAGATGGGAAATGTTAAAATCGGGACTCCAAAAATCAGGGGCGCTTGACACGCTGCCCTAAAGGTCGTTGTCATTTCTTAATCAGCAGTGATATAGACAGGCAACCTTTGTCAGGGGACCAGGTTTGCTGTCGCTCCGACCAGTAGGAACACCTTGCGATAGCCATTTATCGAAAAAAAATCGTTAAACACCCTAGGAAATGGCCATAAGCGGATGGTCATTCCCAGCACACCTTTTGCTCAATCTCCAGGTCTCCTGGCCCCCAGCGGCACGCCAGGGCCCCCTTCTGGCTCCTCCTGTATGCTGGTAGTCACATCCGCCGCTGATTGCTGGCATTGCTTGCGATATCGAGAGGCACAGAAACGCCCTCTAGCCACCGACAAGAAACGAGGGGTGATTTCCCGGCACCTGCGGAAGAATTTGAAAAAGGGCGGGCCGTGTTCGCCTTCTTCATACCTTGACGAGGACGATTTCGTGGAGGTCAGACCAATCCTCAGCGAGGGCAGCCGCTCGCAAGGAGGGGCAGAAAATTGCTGAGACTGATTCCAACGATGATGACGCTCGACATTATTCGACCCTGGGCCTGTTTTGATAAGGGCGAGTTGAGACGAAATACTGATCCACGAGGAGAAGGCAGAAGCGGAACGTTCGAAGTTTGACATGTGGGCGCTCGAGCATAGGGTGCCTACTCGAGGAGGAAGCGACCGGCGAGGTTTGGGCTTTTGAAGAGGGCTTAAGTTGAGATCCTAGTTTGAAAACAATAATTAGGCTCTTTTGCAGAATCGACCGAACTCCCTCGGGTCCATACGATGGGGAATTCGGTGATTCTGGAACACACGATTGTCTGCCATTCGTTTAAGAGGGTGTGCAGTGTGCAGTGCGCACTCAGAAGCCACCAGGGGCTTAGGCCATTCCTATTTAGTATCGAAGCCAATGTGGAGCTTAGTAGTGTCCGGTCGTTAGAGTAAGCGCAAAAGGTCCATTGCAAATTCGTTGTTGAAGAAATGGAGGCTTCCAAAGGTCGCTTGGAGACCTTCAACGATGCTATTCTTCTGCCGCTATGGCGTTGAGCACATAAGCTTGTGTTGAAAGTCTGTTGTCCGGTCTTCAGCACAGGCTCAACGGCACATCTGTCAATCCCGTTTCCTGCAAAGAACTTCCACCTATCCATACAGAGGTACAGTACGATCGATACAGGGAACTAGGTTCTAATTTGTCGACGCCAGGGCGTCACTAGACGGCTCAGCTCCCCCCACCTGCCAGAACTTAATTAAGCCTCCGACGATATTAACGTGGAGAGATCTCTGCGCTACTGTACACCGTGCACTAACACTGATGAAATAATAGATTCTTGCAAAGCACCGTTGCCTGTAAGTCCTCGAGCAGTTATTGACAACTATCAGTAAGCAGTAAGCAGTTCTGTGAGGTGCAAAGAATTCCTTTGAATATTCTCGAAAAAAGAAGAAAAAAAGAAAAGTTTTCAGTCCAATGGCCTGTCCGACGGGCTAGCTCGCGAGAAGACTCAAAATAGAACATCAGCGTGCATGTTGCCATGCCTCGTGCCAGATCGACGCAGATTGATTTTCGTAAACTCTCTTCTATCCGACAATCTCGAACGTGCCAGTGCCTTGCGGCCGGATGGATAGCTGCGGGGCAACATGACCACCTTCTGGAAATCGCGGTACATTTTACTTGATTGGAAGTTGAGGTTTGGCGCCGTGTGTTTGAAGCTTGCCCTGCATCAGTGGTGTCATCATGCTATGCATGAGCAATTGCGGCATCTAAGTCAGATTTGGGCTTTTTGTCTCCTGGCCCCCAAGGACTCCGGATCTCTCATACAACAAGTGGCCTCGAATTGGGACATTCAAACTGTGATTGTTCTGTTGGAAACTTTCCGAACGCCGTTGACGACCATGAATGTTAGCTAACTGCCGCGTCGAAAAGCCATTTCTTCACCGCAGATCAAACGGACCGATAGGTGACAACATTCGAGAAATTCCCAGTGGTGATAAAACAACAGTCAATAGGAGTCCAGCACCAGGGAAGCGTAGATTAAGTGTGGCACACCACGATGTCATAAGAAAAGCCACAATTTGGGCAGTTAGCATCTTCAGGGCATGGTTGGATATTGCGTACGGATCTCGGATTTTTTCAACTGCTAGCTACTCGTCATCCTCAGCTTCTGTCGTATTTTTTCAAGTTGGAGGGCTATAAGTCAACTGCTCACTGATCGTGTGACTCGCAACTGACACTAGCGAAGAGCGTATCTGAAGATTGATTCCATCCGAATCCGATTCGAGTTTCTCTTCAAGAGTTATCATTTCGGGAAATCGGTATCATGACGTGATAGTCTTGTCTGCTCGCACCCAGCCTAGGCCAAGTTGTAA
Source organism: Amylocarpus encephaloides (assembly GCA_019669835.1). NCBI lineage: Eukaryota > Fungi > Ascomycota > Leotiomycetes > Helotiales > Amylocarpus > Amylocarpus encephaloides. The sequence goes on from MU251576.1 coordinate 42,493, forward strand.
ATTCTGTGTTTTGGTTGGACCGAAAACCTCATTGGACAGCCGTAAAGAACTTGCTATTGGTATAAGAGCCGAGAAGACTCGTCTCTGCGCGTTAATTGGACACCATGCGACAGTTTCTTGCCCTTGTAGACATGGGCAAAGGACATCTCCATCTTCTGATATTTCGCTAGCCATGAGCCCACATGAGGCAGCAATGGTGAACATGGAGAAGGCCCACAACACCTCTCGCTGACCACCATGCTTATGAGATTTGTGTTTTTGATGATTCCGGGTCTCCGTGGGGTCTGCTTAGAACTAGGAAAGTCAGATTCATGGTGTTGTTCAACCGTTAAGACTTTCCCACCAAGCTTCTTGCGCCTCCTGTTGACATTGTGCGAGAGAACAATAATTCGGTTCGAGAACCCCGGATTTCTCTCCAGAATGACGGTTGGGACATCGTAGTGCATCAAATAGGCGATAAGTTGTGCCTGGCATGATCATCACAGTTCCTATCAATCAAGCGAACGAAAGGGGAGAGTCTTGCAGGTTGAGAGCTGTATCGTTGGGGCGGGTTTGCAAGAACTTCCTAAGAGAGCTGCATCCCAGGTGTGCGGGGTGCGTGTAGTTCAACTGAACGACAAGGTAAGGTGCGGCGATGCGACTTCATCTGCCAGTCAGCAGGGTCCTTGCAGAGCGAAGACATGTACTCGGTATATGAGATCTGGGGGCGATCGACCATCAATCCAGTCCAACCAACTTTGTCTGTTGGTATAAACTTCCTCTCCATGCCTACTAACTACGACGCCACTCTGAGCCTCTAATATGCCAGATTCCTAAGACGGATGGACGGATCGTGTTCCCTTGCTGACCAAAAGGCGATGGTGATTTTGTCAGAGTCACTTTGGCCAGTAGAATCAAACGATGACCTACTTTTGCGGCGCTCTACTCGGTATGATCCACGAAAAAACTTTGCGATATGCCTCGCTCCAAATGCCCGAAACGAAGGCACAGCCCTCCATCTTACCACCCAGCTAGCTGACCGGCTCGGAACAAGACACCTAACAACTTTTATTGAGCTTCCAACATGGCCACGAGCAGAGCCAGTCTGTTAGCGCCGGTAGCTTCAAGCTTGAAGTCGATGTTTGTGTTGTATGCCACTTCCACGAAGGAGCGAGGAGCGTTGTCTCGATGTACTCAGACCCGAACTAGCCTAGCCAGCACAAGCCGAATGGGTACAGCAGCCTGTAGAAGCGAGTGTCCCCAAGGGGCCACCAAGTCGCAAAGTGAGAGAGATAGCTATGATTCTTTCATGCATGAACGTCATGTATGGATGGCTTTGAAGACAGCTTATTGCAATGCTATGAAGTCTAGGAATTGAGGCTTTACTATTGCACGGTCCCCATTCCAGAGTTCTCATGATTAGCCCGTGATCTTGCAAGAGAATAACGCAGCGAACTTTTGGTCGTCACATAGATTGATTGGTGCGAAGGCCTGGGGCCCGTCTCTGAATTTCCGTTCAAATGTACGGTAAGTGAATGAGGCTGCATGAAGAGGATCGTGAGATGATGACTGGCCCCAAAAAATTCCTGGTCATACGCGCCGCTCCCAGAAATATAATTTTAGACGCGATTAAGTGACAGCTGCCACCGAGGATCGTGTGACACTGCAAACCGTGTATCCTGGCAGTGCGAGAATAGATGTTGGACGTAACCGAGACGCTGAACGGGTCAACTATGCCGGCCAGCTTTGCTTAATGAAGTTGGGCACGCCAAAGTTGGTAGAATCTTGTATCCCGAACCTTGCGTCATCAAAGCAACGCCCCATTCTCGAAGACAAAAACGGCCCTGAGTTTGCCCGAGCCTTTTAGTGGTATTGCTTGACCTTTGCAATAAAACTCGTGATCTTCGTTTTCTGGAGGCTCTGCTTCCGGCCAATCTCTCCATATCTCTGTGGTTATCGTGCGGCTCCTGTCGGACAATTGTTGAATCTTCTCCAGGGTCATCCTCGTAACTCGAAAAGCTTGCTCCTCATCTCCCACCTCCATCAATAGAACCTTGGAAGCGCAAACATTGAAGTGGAGAAACAACAAACGATGGTAGAAAATATCCTCTGGTGCAAAAGAGCCCGACGTTGACACGGTCGGGACTAAAGCCAGTTTCGGCTCCCAATTGCGTACGGATCGTGCCGTCTCATGATTGAAATGGTCTTCTGAAATGTAGGGAGGATTCGATATGAGTACGTCGCATCGAAGATCTTCTGATTCTTGAGATGTGAGGTTGGCGAATACGTCAAGGCTTCTAAAGCTGATCCTTGAATGTGTAGTACGAGATAGAATTTTTATTAGCTGGTTTGTTTCAACTCTCTGAAGATTTTTTCGCGCTAGGGATATTGCTCCGTTGGAAACATCCCATCCAGTGAGGTGTAGGTCCTCGAATTCTGATGAAAGAAGGGACTGTAACAGAAGTAGGATGCAACCCGTACCAGTGCATAAATCCACAATCCGGAGAGACGGATACGGTTTAACTTGAGCGCTACAGCTTGCTCTTAAAGCTTGCATTCGTACCTTGCGTTTCTCCAGGAGGATTTTTGCAAGGTAGCTGGTATATGCTTCAGTCTCTGGTCTTTAGAAATTGTTAGTAAGTATTTGATTGTAGGGAAAGAGCAGACAGGCCTTGGGATCAGCACCCCAGGGCGACATAGAATATCAAGTTCTCCAAAGGGTTGCGTTCCTAGAATATACTGTAATGGCTCACCGCGAGATCTGCGCTGACAGCATTTAAGCAGTGTCCTGCGTACTACACTCTCAGGCAGTCCAGCCGGTGTTCTCTCCTCAACATGTTCCCTGATCCAACGAAGCTCATTGATTGCAGACCTCAAAGTGCGAGTACCTTGTAGTATAAGAGGCAGTAGGGGCGATATTCGATATGCGCGAAGCAGGAGAGTATGAGGGAGTCGAGGCATCAGCCTCGTTGCAATCAAGAAATTCAGAGTTGGTGTTTTTTTATTCTAAATTTCATTTTAAGCGTATTTCGCGAAAACACGTGATAGCGTGAGGCTGATGATGATGTGGCTTGTATTTAAATGGGTCCATGGCTGAATGCCAAGAGCAACAGAGTTCCGTCAATTCGGAGATATCATAGCCATCATCCTTTCCAACCTTCATTGTCCTTCATGTTCTCACGATCCATATCAAAGTCAAGATGTACTTCAACGACGGTTGTGAATTATCGCAGCCTCCGTCCGTATGCCATCCGACATGAACCACCGACATTTCCTACGATTCCGAAATGCCCCTCGCCCACATGCGATTGTTCCGCAACTCCCGAACTTCCACCCTCGCTGCCAATTGACCACAAAGCTAAACTGAATGGGACAATGGCACAGTATTCAGAGCAAATATTGATATGCACTGGAAAGGACGATTGGTTGTCGAGAATCGAGGAAGAGAACTCGGGAGATAATCTGGCCGCTGATATAAAGGAATTGTTAGGCCGAGGGGGCATTTACTCTGATGTATTTTCCAAGCCCATCCATCACATCGCCTTTCTCTAGCATGACTGTGCTAATGAATCCCTGTTTTTGAATAGCCCTATCACAATGTCGCAGTCACAAATGCTTCCTTTCCGTCGTCAACTCTGAAACGAGCAGAGGTGCTCAATACTTCTGCATATTTGTTGCCATCGTTCAAATATATACCTTTTCTCCCTCGCATATACTTTAACTCGGTCCAAGCTCTAATCAAAGGATATGTGCTCCCAAACAAGCTCAACCCCGCCCATGACTCTCTCAGTCCCATACATAAAGACAGACTTATTCGACAGAGTGACTATGCAAGACTGCTACATAGTGTTCAGGATGTAACGGACATACTCATCCTAATCTGCGGACACGGTGGACGAGATGAAAGATGCGGAATAATTGGTCCTGTTCTTCAATCTGAGTTCAAACGTTTATTGGCGCAACAAGAGATAGATGTTTTACAAGATTCAATGCCACAGTCATTAGATAAAGAGAACAGCAAAAGTCAGGGAATAGAGCAGGCTGAGCACGTCAAAAATATTAGGAAGACGGCAAGGGTTGGCCTCATCAGTCACATTGGAGGCCACAAATTCGCAGGAAATGTAATTGTATATTTACCGCCTCAACTACAATCAACCGATGGGAAACGACATGAACTCGCGGGTTGTGGAATATGGTATGGGCGTGTAGAACCAAAACATGTGGAAGGGATTATCCAGCAAACAATAATTGGTGGCAAAGTCATTGAAGAGTTCTTCCGGGGAGGGATCCGACAAGGTGGTGAGATATTAAGACTTTGAGCTGAACGTGATGGGATGGTAAATACAGTGTATAGGAGTGCTGGAGTTTCAAGAGGACTTCTCTTAACAATCCATTTCACCACTCCCATGAGAAACAAATCTAGTTTTGGACGGTAACCAGCAATTGTTCCGCGTCTACAAACCATTGCAATAACATATTCCCAGAGATATGGAAAATATCATGATATCCGAATAGTATGCGACCACGACAAGGAGATGAATCTGAATCTGTAGGACAGAAACAGTATCCCTACAATTGCATCGCAAGTGAAACTGTCCTCATCAATATGATATTCGAAAAGCGAGCGAGCCAGGACATAGCGACGTAAGCATCCACACTCATGGGCTTAACGAGGTGAGATAGGGGGACGGGAAAGATGAGAATATTTTCCCTAATCGGCGAGGACATGGAGCATCTAGAACACTCGGCTTCACGTCACAACGAGACGAGCTATTCTCAGCACCGCGTGGGGCCAGGTTGACCAGGTTCTCAATTCAGATTGGAAGGACATGGAAAGTTGGAAACCAAACATCAATTCTCACATGAAGAACGGAAAGCCGAGTGGAAAGAAACCATACCGGAGCTTCTTCCCCGCCACCTTCAAGAGAATTTACCAAGTTATCACGGAAACTCATGGCTTACCTCGAATCTAGATGTCAACGGCTACCTTCGCATCCACAAACAGACATTGATTCTGTGGGACGAGAAAAAACCAAGAATTGCATGGTTCGAGAATAATCGCGATCCTTCGTACAAATCGATCCAATTATCATGTAGTTACAGCTTTGCCCCCCGTTGTTTGTCCCACATATACTATGACGTCGACAGATAGAAAGGATCATGGAGGGTTAAAGGGGGTTGCCATGGCAGGGTGGCCCTAACCGAGCCAATCAAAGGAGCGTCATCTCTACCCCGCTGACGTATGGCAAACTCAGAGAGTCCAACAGCCTCAACATCAACATGCAGCACAGATGCAATTTTCAGAGCAGGTTTATATCCTGTATCCAACGTAGAAGTCTAGGCAGGGGCAAGCTACGTCATGGCCCTAGCAATTCCCAGCTGGTCAAAGCTCAAGCCTGAGGACCAACTGGTTATAAACTCCTCCTCAGATCCATTTCTTTCGCTCTTCCATTCACAACGCAACCAACTCTCATACTCAACCATCAATTCAATTAATTAACCTCCAACACAAAACAACTCTTCACTAGATCAAAATGGAGTCCATCAAGGTTAGTGCTCTCTCCCCACAACAGCGCAATTCCGCACTCTCGATCAACATCGGCTTCGATCTGTCTTTCACTATCATTTACTTCGCCAGCATCTTGCTTGAGCGTCCGCTAACAACAACCCTTCCAGAACGCCGCCAACTACGTCTCCGAGACTGTCCAAGGCGCCGGATCTGAGGCATCCAAGGAGGCCAACAAGTCTGTTGCAAAGGACGGAAACGCAAGCATGGGATCCCGTGCCACTGCCGCTAAGGACGCAGTTGGAGACAAGATGGACCAGACCTCCCACGAGACCAAGGCTGATGTTGACAAGGGTAAGTAATTATCACCCTCCCCCTCATCAATTCTAATATCCCACGATAGAGAGTGCTAAGCACTAGATACAGAAGCTGCCAAGCACTAGATGCTTCGACCTTTCTCAACTTCTCGGGCTGCGGACGGGATATTTCGGTGGCGTACTTTGGGCATGGACAGGTTAGGGCGGTAGATAGGAATCATGGTGTGACTACATCTTCAGACGGTGGTTGTACAACACAATACCCTGCATAGTAATCAAAATGGATTGCGAACCTTATACCTTTTCTGACACTTGCTTGATCTTGCGTCCGGAACACCTTCTCCAGCGATATTTCAACATTACCGTCATTTTACCGCTGCCTTACACCTCTTCCGATCTACACAACACTCACTTTCCTATCTATCAAGCAGAGTCATCATTTCGGTACAATCTTCACAACTTCATCTTCCCCGGTCTCATCCTCTGTCATATTCACCAGTGGGATTCTCATAGACTCCTCGATTTGAGGTATCTACGCTCAGATCTATGACGTATCTAGCTCACCGAAGTGGTAGCGTCCAAATGGGGCTTCAAGGCAATATCGCGGGATCCAATTGCGTTTCCGATATTATGAATTGCCGGTTATTTGAGAGTGCTGTTTGGCCGAAGATATAGGGGTGGTTCTAGGGGGGAATCTAGACTATTGCACCAAACGCCGGAAGCCGGAATGCAATTGTACAGTACTATTCAGCTATTCGTACCCCTATTCTTGTACTCCTACCTCGGTATCCGACGGGTGACAGCAGTCTAGATGTCTCGAGGAACCTAAAGTGGGTAGGCTTCATGCTGACCTCGTGATCTTAGAGAGAGGAAATCCTTTGCCCTTAGTTGCTCTCTGTTTCACAGTCATAAGCCTGCTCTTGAAAGATTCAAATGATCCCATTAAACAAGAAATTACCTAGATTATATATGTGCATGTCCCCAGCTGTGCCCCGTGACTTGTTCAATGATTGGGTTTCGGCAATGGTGCCCATAAGAGGAACGCACTAACCTTCGTGGGAGTTTGAAGAACTTGCTAGTTTGCTATACCACTCATTTAGCAGAGAACTTTGCCACGGGTGTGAAGATAATGGTAGGAGAAAGGGAAATGGGGCCTAGGCTTCAAGTCGTCAACATCAAAATGTTGGCCCAACTTCACCGTAGCATCAATGCCGTCTTGATTCTTTCTCACATCGCGGGTTTGGTCTAGCTACCTTTGGCCGCCGAACTTTAGAGTACGCCAGATATGGAAACTCATGAGGTGAAGAGGACACTGCGACGAGGAGCATTGCTATTTATCAAGTTTCTCAAGACGGATTTGCAGATGAGCATAATACGAATGAGGCCCTACCTTATTCTTTCACGAAGCTCGCTCGAAGTATCTCAGCTTCATCACCGCCAGAATCGAAAATGCGAACTTCATCTCACTTCTAGTAAGTCCTCTTGCTTACTCCGAATCCATCAGCCAGAACATGCACTCATTAAAGACCATTCGTTTAACAATGGTAACCCGAGTTCTCCAAACTCTGTCGCTGACAGCCTCCAATACGCATACTTCATTTCACCCTCATAAAATTGCCTTGCATACAACGAATCTATTAGTCAGGCATGGGGCCCATGAAAACATCGTTCGGTTGGCAGAAGTAGGTATCTTGAAGGATAAGAAACATATCTCTAAAAGACCCCACGACACGAACTTTATCTTACGCATGGAACATGGCCGTACTTCTTTCACCTCAGCTAAATACATTATGAACTTAGCGAGATAATACTAGTTGTTTAGAGATGTTAAGCGTGTTTAGGAACAAGCTCACACTTCACAGATTGAAGTAGTAAAAAGCTCGCTTAGCTTCACTTTACAGCCTTTCAAAAAGGGAGCTCGTCTTGGAACATTTCTCTTTTTTTCCGCAGATGTTTTGTGCACTTTGAGCAGCCTGGTAATTCATGGAATGAAGGGCGAAAATGATTAGTTAGCTCTGACCTTTTCTAGTGTTAAAACCCCACTTGTTGTCTAGGGGTGTTCCGAGTGCTCAGGAACATCCTGATCTTGAAAAGCCCCAGGCGAAAAAAAAAGTTCAATTAGCTTCACTCTAACACCCTTCTACAAATGCTGGTCATCTTTGCTCGTATCAAGATAACAGCCGTGGCTGTGAAATGTTCTAAGTATTCAGGGAGAAAAACTTTTCTTAACTTAGACTTCCAAGACTCCTTTCAGAAAGTGTGTCAGATGATGCATCTTGAAGAACATAAGATATGGAAGCGACACCTCTGTATATGCAGTACTTAGGGTTTACAATATTAACTTGTTAATGCAGCCAATGGTCTGTCAGGGATTAACACGCAGACAGACAAAGGCAAAACTCAAGTTATGTCAGGTGATTCAAAGGCAGATTTGGAACACTATATTTTTCGGTAGACTGACGTATCAGCGTCAAGAACGCAACTTCGCCTCGGCTAGCTAATCAATCAACGATTAACATTCATCTTCTCACTGTCCTCACAGACCTCTGGCGCTTTACCGGTACAACACAATCTTGTCAATCCGAAAGAAGATGGACGCTCAAGAAAAAGGATGCTGCCATCTGATCTATGCACATGTCAATCCTCCCTATATCTCAGCTGATCTCGAATCTCTAACAGAAGGTTATCTGACCAGCATGTTTTAGCTTGCTATTGCAACAGGAATATACCCAGACAGTTTTTAAGTACTGAAAATGTTTACAATGGGATATTCAACTCGTTAAAAATCGGGAAGTCCTTTAGCTGTTGCGGTGAGGCATACCCAACCTCGAATCATCTACCGAACTATGCGCTCAAAAATGTAGTCGAATCTAAGTCTCCCTGAAAGTCGGCACTTTCCAATTTTTACGAGATGAAGCTCGATCCAGAAATCAGCCGTGAGCTGTTGGCAAACACATACACCAGAGCTCTCCCTTTGTTTCTTATGATAGTTGCTGCTGGTGAAGAAAAATCTACTCGAGGAGTAAATTGGGGGTTTCACCAATACCATCATGGTACGTGGATGATAAGGAACGTTGGCAATACGTGTTGCTAAAGTCGAAAAGGCAGAAAACATGCTAAGACAAGAACTTTCGATGTCAACAGCACGCCACGACCAGCTTTTCTGTGATCAAATAGAACGATAGTCGAACACAAAATTTCAGATAAGTGTTCCTTCAATACATGTCCGTACGGAATATCGCAATCCTCTCAGAGAGTACCCAGGGGAATGCTAAGTCGAAGGAGGATTGCGTAGCTCGGATAACTCAAGCACTGGCCCAGTTTAATTCTCAAGAGTCCCTCAAACTGGAAAAGAGAAATATAGCAGATTTGTCAATTCTACGAGAAAATTGGAAACGATTATCAAGTTAGAGGAATATTTGGAAAAAGAGCGATCGGCACAAGAGCACGACGAAGGGAAACGCTGGCAAGAACATGGTAGCCAGGTGTCGATAAACGATAAAGGACGAAGAGATTGGGGAACTAAGGAAGCAGCTTTCCTCTTGTCAGCGCCAACTGTCAGAGCATAAGAACGGCCACGAGAAGAAACTGGTCACTGTTTCCAAGAATTTCGAGAAGATGAAGGCATTAGGGACGAAGCACAAGGTATCCGCAAGATTGCTAACCTCAATGCCGAGCATCTGGATTTAAAGGCAGCCAACGACGAAGTCGAGCTGCAAAATTCATCAACAACCATCGCATAGCTACAAGCTCAAGTCGAGAAATTAAGCCAAAGAAACGCCGTCGCCGAGTTGCTGTCACAGAGAACCCATCCTAGAATGGAGGAGGATTTGAGAAAGAAAGCCGTTAGAAAAGCTATGATTAACAAGAATATTGAATTGGAGGAAATGGCAGGAGGATTGGAGAGAGCCACGGAAATGACTGAGAGTCAGGATGAGAGAGCTCGTGAGTACAACAGGGAGCGACATGAAGTGCTTGAGAACCCCTGCTTCTGGAGGATTCAGAGCTATGCACACGCACCAGGATTCAAGGGAATTAAATGCAGGATTAAGAGGAATACGAACCAATCATTGCATTCCTCACTCTCTTCTCTTTATTATACGAGGATAGTGCGCCCTACTGTCTAGCTATCTATGTCCGGTGCAGATCTAGCCAGATACAGAAGTGACAGGAGACAAAAGCTGTGTAATCTTCAATGTGAAAGATTGGAAATTTCCACGTCAAGGCTGCTCTCAGACATACGACTAGAGCACGCCCGGGGTATGTACCAAATCCGAAGCTCTATATATGTCAAGAACCATTGGGACAACGAAGGAAATTTGTTGCGGCTCCATGAATGTCACAGGCATACGTAGACGTATTGTTCCCAAGATCCCATTCGTGTTTGTACTGGAATTGAACCAGCGAGTCATCAAGTAAAAGCTCCTCATGTTTATGCCCCGCAGGATTGACGCCATCTTTTTCTGGGCCCTCATCAGAGACAGAAGAGGTTGATTCTTCTGCTTGCGTCTCTGCGACTTCGACGGGAGCTAGCTCCGAGAGAGGACGGTCGGCTCCAATATTAGAGAACTCATGCGATGTTGTGTTAACTGGGTCGAGCGTTGCTGATAGCGTTGCCGATATAGAGGCAACATAGTTGAGAAGGATATGCCCATCTTACTATCTTCTCCCTTAAGCACCTCTCCAATCTAATCCTTGTTCTGATGGCCAAACACCACCTATAGATCCCCTTTGTTGAAGCCCAACTCATCTGGCGAGAGTGCTTGGTAGGAGTAGCGGGCATGGTCTAATCATTAAATTAGTATCCGAAGTCATTGGTACGAAGAAAGGACAAACCAAAACTAAAAATGAGTGACTTTCCCAATGGAGTACGACCGACCGAAAGATGATATTTGTCGTACAGAGCCTGAAAGCGGACTGAGCTGAAGGACATTGGGTTGAGCTCCGGGTGACTCGTGAGATGATCCTCAGCAAGACAAGTTGTGGCTATTTGATGCCACAGGCCTACTTTTCTCTCGTTGTACCTTTGCGGTGGAACTCTTTCCACTGATGGTCTGCGATCTCGGTAGGCTTCCTCATCAGGGAAATTGTACTTGACCCCTGCTGGATTGCCCGTATGCTTGTCGAAGAATCTGAAGAAGATTCCTGCCGGTCTATAAGGCGCTAAGTAGGGTGCGTGGTGGTTGTGGTGGAAGAGTCGGCTTGGGAGATTTAGGAGTAGCTTTCGAGAAAACTCCGAAACGCAAGTGTGAGGTCTTTCGTCCGCAAACCAGCCTGGAAACCATCGCTGCCAAACATGCATAATAGCTTTTCTATCTGCGAGTGAATTGCCAGCGACGGACATTCGAAGTCTTGCGTCGCTGTTTTGCGCTGGGAATCCACCAATTCCTGGCTCGAGGTCGTTCGTATTTCCTGGGTTATTTCGCATGTAGCCTGGATTTGTTGAATTGCGCTTACACTGCGGTAAGTTAGGACGAGTATTCAAGCGTGCCGAGACGCAGGTGCAGAATTACAGATGTTTTGTAGTGAGGGCTGGCTTTACTACTTACTGCCTTATAGCAAGAGAGGCTTGATCTGTAGGTCTTTGTCTGATTGTTGGTAAAAATAGTTGGAGAGAAGCGAATTTTGAGACATCCGCATTGCTATTTGTCGCAGAGTACTGGAATATTTTGGCTTTCAGTCCCCGAAATATTTCCAGACAATGAAGCAGAAGCTTCTGCAGAAAGTCGTACAATGAGTTAGCTAGCTATATGTGGAGTATACCTGCTGTTGATCTTCATATAGGTAGTATTGATGGTCTTTCCTGAGTCGGTGCTCGATTGCGACCTACCAGGCGAATATTTTTCGACCTCCGGAGCGATGTAACACGGTTTTCAAAACCAAAGCATGGCTGTACACATTCCATTTGCGCAAGCAGACTCTTGGCAGAGAAAGCCAAATCTGCATCGCGGAAAATATTGTGACCTACGGTTGTTCAATTGGCAGCTCTGCTACCGCCCATCTCAAGGTTCCTATTTCACTAGACCTTTTCTTGCGACAATACAATAATTACTAGAGCATTTAATAACCCGCCTTGATCTGCACAGCTGAGCACCTCGCCTCGATACAAACTTTCTTTGGCTCAATCCCAGGTCCTATACCTCCCCCAGCCCCCCCTTGACAACCAGCTAATACATAGTGCCATGATGCCACTCCATGGCATTGGGACAGCACCCTTCCCGAAATGGACACTAGGAGGTGCCGAATTTGAAATCATTTTTAAATCGACGGTTTTCCGCCGACACTTGAACAATGCAATTCTAATGCTCTATACGACAAGGAGGTATGTCGTTGAAATTGGCGTTCGTTAGCGCCGGCACGGACGCCGGAGCAACAATTCGCCGCGAAGCGAGGCAAAAGGGGAGGGCATGTCGGCAATGTTGTTTATGTGATGAAATAGAGCTTTGTGCAATAAATGGAGATTGCGCATGGAAATTTTGTATAAGTTTTGTTCGCCAGTATGTGTCCATCTGCCGCACAAAGCGACCTTTTTGAGATAACCCTGTGAACAATCGAGATCGATAAATCCCTGAATTCTACCAAAGCGCATGAAAGAGCTGATAAATTCAATATAGAGAGGGTCGCAGGTTTACGTTGCGTATCTCTTGTCCCATCGCGTTCCTTCCAGTCGATTCCCATGGCCTGCCGAAAAGCCCCTCTCTTCTAGCTTCTTGCATATCCCAAACAGATGAAAGCCTCCTAACGAAAGCTCTCATTTTTCATTCCACATAAGCGTAGAATGGATAATCTGATCTCATGCCGTGCACTATGTCCTTCTACTTCACTTCTTCAATCCGCCAGCCACTACCAATCACTGGACCGGCTTCCCAATCTATGAATCCGCCCTTCGCGTATCTTGGTTTCTCTTTCTGGGTGACTGACCTGCTTGTAGAGTCGGTTTTGAGGGACTTGGTTTGTTTATATCCTCTCTTAGTAGTTGGCGGATGTACTGAAGGACAGTGGCTTTGATGGAAGTTCCAAGCCACCCATTCATTCTCTTCGTAGAGCAGTTTCTTTTGGTGGAGATGCCCGCGAGGCTCAGGTTCGTATGAAAGATACGTTCGGGGTAGTTGCTCCGTTCGAAGGATGGCGATAATGAAAAATGAAGTCGTTGTCTGTGCCTATGTATTGCGAATTCAGCAATCGTTGATTCAGATCCTGCTGTAATAATATTTGCTGGCAATTGGTAACTGAGTACCTGCCGGAGTCACTGGGGTATTCCATTTTATTGGAAGTGAATTGCAGAGGTATTCGTAGAACGTGGGGACCATGTGCGGTGTCTTGTACGAGGTGCTCGATTGGTCTTGATTCTCGTTCGACCTGCAGACAAACCTTCTGCTTGGATGCGTGTCTCCTTCCTCGTCATACATTGGAGTCAAGACATGCTCGCAAACTCAGCAAAGCTTTTAAACAATAATTGAATGGAATATCTTAGGTAGCATCTCTTCTTATGGCAGTTGGGCTCCACTACCGCGATACCCCTCAGGTCTGAACTTCTTCGATTGCAGGAGCTTCAAAAATATTTGGCGCTCTAATGTCTTCGATCACGTCATTTTGCTTTTGAGGGATATATTTTGAGTTGAGGGGAGTCTTCGAGTCATTTTGATTTGCCGCTGCTCCTTCTGATGGCTGCTGCATTCTCTCCTGGGTCACTGGAGCGCCATGTTAGGGACAAAGAATGACTAAAACTAAAGAACCTGCAACTGTGATCTGTTGCGAATCGAATGATGTAATTCAAACATATTTGAGGCTTCAATGAGCTCTGGATTTGGACGTTCCTCTTGCCCTGAGTCTCAAAACTGACCGTTCCTATCGAGGAATAGCTTGACCTACCACCCCCCCGGCTAGCTTCCTTTCACTTCCACAGGCCAAAATAAAGTTTCTCCAGCCTTCCTCATCTCTTCTTCCCTCAATTTTCCATCACAATAGTCAAAACCGCCTCTGATACACCACAACATTGCTCTTTCGATACCATTGTATGTACTTCTTTTTCTATTGTTACAGCACCAGCACAGAGTCACTGTCAACTTTGCGCATCATTAGATTGCCTCGTCCCTTGAGCGCGCAGTTGCAACACGTTTGCGAAGTTATTTCGAGTATAATTTGACCTTTTTGACCTCACATCAACCACTTTACACAGCAACAGAGCCTCTGGCAAGCGCATAGGGCTTTGTAGACACCTCCTCTTGTATCTAGGAGCATCATGATGCTTTGACACTTCAATTGAAGAGCTCGTTGCACTTGGTGGTGTTCTACGCAATTCTGCACCACCTTTTACAGTCGTCAAGAAGGGTCAATGTCGGTCACATGACTCCAACCACCACCACAATTGACCAACACCTCAATGCTATGATCCACACAACACGTTTAATCTACAATGAGTGTTGTTAGCATATGCAAGTTTCAATTTAGTATGCGGTGCCATTGCCATTGTCCGCTTTGAAATATTGTTGAGGCTCTCGCGACTGTATTCTTGCACTTGGGGATAATCTGGCCCGAGACTTGATTGATGTTTCGATGAGTGGTATTTACTACATACCATTGCGTTCACCATTTCTCGTGGGGACTCAACGTGTTTCTTCCTTTAATTTTGACTAGATATGTCTTAGTGGGCCCCAGCTCACGGCTAAGTATGGTCAACAGCAATCACATTCATCCCACTCCACTCACCCCTCAAGATTGGGGTGGGAGTTTCATCTGATGTCATGAGATTCTTGTCGTTACCTTATTCAAAGTTCCTTCTTGACCCCTCATATTAAGAACATTGTTACCTTTGGAGGCTGAATATAGGGGTTTGCTAGTGGAGACGAGTCTGATGGTCAGATGCTCTCATCGTTGCTCTACTTGAACCTTCTTCTTGTGCTCAATCCCCAACCACAATACACACCTCGAGCCTTCAAAATGAGAGGCTAATAGCTAAACTTCGTCTGATATCAAGAGGCTCTTGTCATTCCTCAACTTAAAGCTTCTTATTATTGTCAACTTCTAACCACAATGCATCATTTAAATCGTTTGCATACACAGCGTTATCTACTGCCTTAGTTAAAAACTAACAGTGATGTGGCATAGACCTAGAATCACCATGTCAACCAATGGTGAAGGTTCGGTAGGAAGTTCACTTCCCTAAGCTTCAGAGGAATCACAGGCTAACCAAATCATAGAGCTCGCACAAGAGATCTAACTCCGTTAGTACATTCAACACGCCAATCAGCCCACCTTCGAACAGAATCTCTTCCTACAAGAGCAAGCGGTTTTCCTCCTCTGAATATCCCCTCCTCCGTACTTCAAGCTCAGCAAACACAGAAGTCACAGCAGCAGTGACCGAAATGGTAGCAACTCTCGAAGGCGAAGCAGAAATCATAGCTGTCTCCACGGTGCCTTTGCCAGATGCGAGTGATCGTATGGACCCTGCCGATTTCAAGGACTACCTTGATTTTGATAGCCACCCAGAGAAGAAGATATACTCTTACTGGAAATTGGACCAGATCGAGGGAAATTTCGCACTCTTCCGCAACGAGAAGATGGCAGACGGCAGACTTGTGCACCACAAGATCGAGCTGGAGAACCCTGAGGACGTCAAGAAGTTCTATATCCGAGTCAAACTCGTCATTGTCAATGCGATCAAGAAGGACAAGTTTCGCGGTGGCGCCTTCGCTGAGATGGTCCGCTACACATCACCTCTCAACGATATCCTTCAGTTTGTCTACTGGTCCCCATTGATGACCAAGGACTACCGTTTCTATTTCAAGAAAGTCGTTCTTGCTTTGTACCACGATGTGGTCGCAAAGTTGAGGGAGCCTTCCCTACGTCTTTGCATCGACGCGGAGTTCCTGGCGACTTACAATGACCGAATTGAGCACATGGAGAAGTACTTTACATTGGATAAGAAAAACCCTACTCCTCTTCCCGTCGATATATCAACTGAGTGGCAAGGGGAGTTGGGCGATAATTTCCTCTCGACATGGTCCCAATGCCTAGCAACCGGCAGGCCTTTCAAGGTTGCACGTGGAGTCCGCGATAAGTTTGGACTGTGTAAGTCATCATCAATTCAGTTACTAAGATCACTGCTAATTACTTATTCAGCATTCCCCGGCCATTACGTCACCTTCTTTGCCAAAGAACTGTTTCCAACCAGAGCTGCAGATAAGGCTGCCGAGATGACTACGGAGAACAAGAACAAGGATACGGTAATGAACTACGCGAACGGTGAGGCTATCTCTCATACGCCCATGAGTTCAATTGCTAACATGTCTTCAGCTCTCAAGTCAATGGCCGTTGTCAAGGGAGAGATCCAGGTGCCAAAGGTTCCAGGTCTTGCTAGAAAGCCTACTCCTGCTGTTCTTCCTGGAAATTCTAATCAAACTTCTGTCAATGTTGCGTTTGGCGAAGAATATCGAGACCGTTTCGTAACTTCTGTTGGAGAGAACGTGGCATTGAAGGACGGTATCGAGATGAAGGAAATTCTGGAGGAGGATCCTGACGAGTTGGACGAGAGTGAGGACGATGACAACAAGGGCTCTATGAAGTCTGGAATTTCCTGAAATTCCAAGTCGAAGACGGGCGGAAAGAAGGACAAAGGAAAAGACCGAAAGTGATTTTTCATTCTTTGCCACTATGTTTTCATGAAGAGTCATATTGAATGGAGCACCCGGCATTGAATTGGTCATCAATTGAGCTTTCAAAGATGTTGCAACCATAGAAAATACCATAAGTCCTCATGAAATGATTTTCATCTCAAATAAGCATAGTTCCTGGGGATTGAAATTCTATTTGCAACCAAAACAGGCCCTGGAACCCTAAGTTGGTCAGTTTGAGGCATGTCTTGGGAATTCAGGTTGAGGAATTCGTATCCACATCGAATTATGCGCAACCGAGGATGAAAGGAAGAAGCCCCCCCTCTTACGCTCGTATGATAAATAATAGTCAACACTAGTACTCGACATAGCTCGCTTAAGTGAAGGGTTGGCGGAGGCGAAGCTATCGACGAATTGGCGGGAGTCTAGTAAATGCAATGTCTATACTCTCATCCATTTTTCTCTACCTATTTCTCGCTTACCAAGCAATGCGGATGATTATTCATCAAACGTTCCGAATTTAACACTCATTACCCATCTCTTATTGGCTCACTTGATACCGGTATTTCCAACTTAGACGAAGGCAGTTGAGATGATAAAAGAGCTCATCTTGGGTGCTCATTGGAGCGATAGAGTATGTCAGTATCTCCCTGGCGACTAGGGACTCCAAGCTGAATTGCAACGGACACGGAGCAGTCCTTTCGGTGAGGTTTTCATCGACGCTGGGGCATTGTACTGTGGCTTGGATTGACGGTATCACCAAGCTAGCAATCTTACTAATCCTCATCCACACCGTCCTTCGAAATTCTTTTTCGAGTTTTCAGGCATCAATTGCCGTGTACGGCCTTTTCGACAGCCTCACTTTCCCATTTTTCAAGCCACCGCCCTTAGCGAGCCGCCCTCATGCAATCTAACAAATGCAGCAATGATTGGATTGGGGCGATGGAAAATTTGCCCGCCCCCAATGCAAATTCGGTCTCTCATTTGAGAACTGATGGCACTTGGCCTTTTTTAAAACATAAAAATAAAAACTGGTCTTCCCTACATGGGTCGTTCCATAGGCTACAGATGGATCGTTCAATCATGAAGTCTGGAATACATGGACCGCGAACTCGTATTTATATTCACGACCAGACAGCCACGAGGATCCTGGGTCCAGATCGTCTAACACAGATTTTCTGGAGGAAGCAATCACAAACACATCTGATCCCGCAAAATCGGCTGCTTCTAGCTTTAAACGCACTCTTTCAACTGCTCTTATTTCCGATTAGAATACTTAGAATTCCCGAGCAGCGCCTACTGCTCTGAAAGATGATTTCACCTTCATGTCCGAAGGACATTTTATGTCCAACAATTTGCGATAACCGAATGGCGAAGCTCTGGGGGAAATTCAGCTTCCTGCTGGAAGCTCTACCATCACTGAGCTCTCTCTGCCAGTTCCATAGCTCACATCAGGTCCTGTCAGATGCTTAGACTCTTTCTGATTCATAGTCTTCACTCATCCTTCGGATATAGCTCGCCATCTCAAATCCACGGATTAGTATAATCCTTAGGTTAATTTCTAGGGCGTAGCTTGCCCCATTTTGTCCTAAGAGCTTATACTATAATTACATCAATTTTAAATCTAATGAAATTATATAATACTCGGTTTGCCTCGTGAGATAAGCTTTATTATAAACTCAGGATAAGCAAAACGGCTTCCTAAGTAAAATGGCTTGTTTCGGCGATAACTTCGGTTATAATTACTATACTAAAATCATGCTAAACTCTAACATTTAGCTAGGAATGATTAAATTTAATAGAATTCTATAAAGTTCGACTATTGTAAAATATCGAGATTATGATCATTACTAAAATCTATAAGTGTACCGATATCATCCTATACTCTATCCTAAAAATCTACTAAACTACTGTTTCTAATAACTATTATATAGTAGCGATAATATACTTCTTATTCCAGTCACTTATATAGCGTTAATATTATAGCGGAAGCTATAATAAAAATTAGAGCTAAATTAAAAATAGTAGATAAATAATAATATAAGTTTAATTTTAGTATTATAGTTATAAGGTGATTTATTAATAAGTCGTAAACTTTCTCTTAGTATCTAACCTATAAACTTTAATACACGTTTTCTTTATAACTAAATATAAAAGTTTAAACCTAAGAAGTAAGAATTATTCTAGCTATAGAAGCTATTTAATTATCTAGAAAAATTAGCTACTAGTCTACTATAAAGATTTATAAAGTACTTAAATTAATACTTTATATAAGAGACTAGACCTTAAATAACTTAAAAGAAATAGTTTTTAAAATTTAATTAAGAAGTATATAGAGAGCTTATATAAGCGTAGCTTCTATAAGATCTTATATATATAAGAGGTAACTAGAACCTTCTAGAAGTAATAGAATAGAGTAGTATTAAACTAAATTAAATTCTACTAGTAGCTAGTACTTAGTAAGAGTTAGTACTTACTAAGAGTTAGTATTTAGTAAGAGCTTTTAGCTCGTATATATTCTAGAGCTCTAATACTTATATTACCTCTCTTCTTTTCTTTACTTTTATCTAGCTATATACTTCTTTTATTTAACTAGAGTAGTAGTACTCTCTATTACTAATTCTAGCTTCTAAGTTAGATATCTATAACTAACCTACTTAACTAGGTACTTCTATTAATTATCTCTTTTAGAAGCTTTCTTCTAGTTAAGTATATACTTTATCTTATACTCTTTTATATTATTAACTAGTATTAAACTAAATTAAAATCTACTAGTAGCTAGTACTTAGTAAGAGTTAGTACTTAGTAAGAGCTATTAGTCTAAGTATACTCTAGGGTTCTAACTCTTATAGTCTATCTATTTTAATATTTTATAGACTAAGTTATATCTTATCTTCTATCTAGTAGCTAGATATCTAATTATACTTCTAATTAGTTATCTACTTCTAGACTTCTTAGACTACTACTATTACTACTTATATTAACTCTCTATTATCTACCTCTAATAATTTAATATCTTTAAGTAGACTCTAATACTATCTATAGAATAGAAAGAATAGACTTATATCTATAGACGTTAAGTTCTATTTATATATTCTAGATATAACTAGTAGTAACTATTTAAGTTAGTTCTACTAGACCTAGTTTATAAACTAGTATAAGACTATTTTAACTACTTTATTTATTTATTTAGTAGTACTATTAGTCTCTAATAAGAAGATAGTAGTTAACCTATACTTAATTTATAGTAGCTTATATACTCTCTTCTATAGAGTATATATAAACTATATATCTCTATTAGAGATAATTACTAAAGATAGAAAGTAGTAGAGTAGATATTATTATAGAAACTATTTAGCTACTATTTTAGCTTTAATATCTTCTAGACTATCTACTATTATCTCTTTACTTAATTAATCTATAACTATAATTATATTTTAGTAGTCTTTAGAGACTAGTAAATCTATAATAAAGTTTATAGATATTTTAAACTATATTTAATCTAGTTTAAATAGTAGCTTTAAGAATCTCTATTAGTAAGACCTTTATATCTTATTTCTTCTATAACTATTTTAATTCTATATAAACGTATAGATATTAGTTATTATTTATAACTAGAAGAATAAGCGAGCTACTAGTATATATATAACCTTTTTACTTAGATACCTATAAAGTACTATATTATAGGTTACTTAAATTAGATAAGTACTTAGATTAAGACTATTAGAGACTTATCTTCGTTTCTAGAATAGTAGTTAGTCTTATTCTAATACTACTATAAGAGTTAGAACTCTAGAGTATATTTAGGCTAAAAGCTCTCGCTAAGTACTAACTCTCGCTAAGTACTAGCTATAAGTAGAATTCGATTTAGTTTAATACTACTCTATCCTATTACTTCTAGAAGGTTCTAGTTATCTCTTCTTATATATATAAGACTCTATAGAAGCTACGCTTATATAAGCTCT
>MU251577.1:0-62021 GCA_019669835.1 Amylocarpus encephaloides
TCTAGAAGTAATAGAATAGAGTAGTATTAAACTAAATCGAATTCTACTCGTAGCTAGTACTTAGTAAGAGTCTATACTTAGTAAGAGCTTTTAGCTTAAGTATACTCTAGGGTTCTAACTCTTATAATTATAAAGTATAAAGTAGTTTATTTATCTATAATTCTCTTATTATAGTTAATTAGTATTCTATTAATAACTTATAACTTATAAGATACTAGAGTCTAAGTCTTAAGTTTTAACTTCTTAATAGTAGTAGAGTTAATAAAACTACTAGTAGCTTCTAAATTAATTATAACTAGAATCTATCTTCTATTAATTTAAGTATTTACTATAATTTATTTCTATTTATAAGTACTATAAATTTCTCTTATATTATAAAGTATTTCTATAATTTAATATCTCTTATACTTATCTTTTTATACTTAGTAGTAGTTCTAGATCTCTATTAACTAATATAGTTAGTATTTCTTAAGAAGGTCTAAGAGTAGTAGTTTAATCTATTATTAGATATAGTTAAAGTAAGTATTACTTATTATAGTAGACTTTCTTTATATTCTAATAGTATTATATTATTTAATAATCTTCTAAACGTCTTCTAGTTCTATTAGATCTCTAATATATAATAGCTCTCTAGAGTAATAAGTTTTAATAGTAATTTATCTAGACTTTAGTTCTCTAAATATAATACGATTATTATTAGTAAATATAATAGAGTAGTATTTATATTTCTATAGTTTTATACTAATAGTCTAGTATAGTATAATAAATACTACTAAAGTATTATTTCTAATCTATAAGTTATCTCTTTTCTAAATACTATAGAAGGTTTAAATTTCTTCTTTAATTAGTATTAGATTCTACTAATCTAGTATTAAAATACTTAAGTAATATATCTTTCTAGTTACTAGTCTTAATTATAATATCTAAGATTAGATTATAACTACTAGAAAGAATGTCCTCTATTCTTT
The DNA here is from genome assembly GCA_019669835.1 of Amylocarpus encephaloides. NCBI lineage: Eukaryota > Fungi > Ascomycota > Leotiomycetes > Helotiales > Amylocarpus > Amylocarpus encephaloides. The sequence continues at coordinate 969 of MU251577.1, forward strand.
CTTTAACTATAGTAGTATTATTCTAAGTTATATTAGCTTTAATAGCTTTAAGCTAGCTATATATACTACGAGCCTCTAGTTATTCTATTATTAGTTTAACTTAGTAAGTTACTACTAACTAGTAAGATTATTAAGTAGTATTAAGCTATTATAATTTATCTTTCTAAGGTTTTCTAGAATCGTTTTCTTTCTTTCTATAATCTACGACTTAATATCCTAGGAGTTTATACTTATAATAAAGTTAGTTCTCTCTTCTTTTCTTTCGCTCTTATTCTAAAAGATTCTCTTATTATATAATACTAGGTTCTCTTAACTAATTCTAGTAGTAGTCGCTACTTAAATATCTATACTTAGAGCTTCTTTCTTTCTTATATTTACTTTCTTATCTAAGTTTTTAAAGTCTATTATCTAATTAGATAACTTCTTCTATTAGACTAATAATATCTTAATAGATTATATCTTATCTTACTATTTCTTCTTAGAGATATAATTTAAGTCCTCTCTTAAAGAGTTTTATAAGAGTAAGATTATTCTAACTAGTCTTATTCTTATATTTCTAGAATTTAGTAGAGTAGCTTATAACTAACCTAGTTTATTAGAGGCTTAGTAGCTTATAAATAGCTACTCTTATAATATTAATATCTCTAAATATCTAGTAAATTTTCTCTTTAAACCTATTCTATAATTTAAAAATTATCTTTATAGCTATTATACTTCTATTACTTAACTTGTATTAGAAGAAGTCTTTTAGAAATAGTTAAACCTACTTAAAGGTAGCTTCTTTAAGATAAGAGACGGTCTAGAGGCTCTTAGTATTATAGCTTTTATTCTTAAACTTCTTATTATTAAAATTAAAGTAGAGGTCTATTTAAAGAAGAAAAATCTTAAGTCTCTTATAGTCTTTTATATACTTATTAAATAGAGTAATATAAATAGACTCGTTAGCTTTAATCTTAAATTTCTTACTTTATATATCTAGAATAATTATATTCTTATCTATATTAACTTTAATCTTACTAGTACTACTAGTAGAGGACGTTAGGTTAATTTAACTAGTACTTAGACTAGAAGAGACTAGTTTAGTAGTTCTAGTTACTAGAGTTATAATAAAAGTATAGTATACTTACTTTAGTAAACTTAGTACTTAAAGTATTATAGTTTCTAACTAGATTCTATTTACGTAATAGAGAAGAAGCTAGAAGATATAGGTTTTAATTTATAATAGTTAAGAATAAGCGAACTATAGAGTTAATTATAATAATAGATCTAGAAGATATAATAGTATAATTTTAATTATTTAATTAAGTTAAGTATAAGACTTCTATCTAATAGATAATAATCTAGACTTATATAGAACTCTTATATCTTATAGATTAGATTAATTAGTCTAATTATACTAATTATATTAGAGGACTTAGACTAATTCTACTAATCTACTTCGGTTATATAATAGTATAGCTTATAAAATCCTAGGAAGGTACTATACTAATAGAAGTAGATCTTTCTTATATATATATAACCTCTTAAGAACCTAAATAGATTAGATCTTAGCTAGATAAGAAAATATAATTACTATATAATTATAATAATATACTTAATTAGATTTAGGATAGATAAGTAAGCTAGCTAATCTATATATAAGATCTTATAGTTATAAAACTATTTAGTAATCTATATACTATATAAATAGAGATATTATTCTATATAAATATATACTTTAGATCTTACTTCTTATACTATAGAGCGACCTAGTTATTAAGAACCTTAATATAAAAGTTTATAAAAATACTTTTACTTCTTAGACTTAAAATCTTAATCTAGAATATAAAGGTTACTTCGTCTTATATTCTAGAAGCTTTTCTATACTATAATACTAATATTCTAACTACTTTTATATATCTAAACTATTTTAGAGTCTTATTTTTATACTATAGTATAAAAATACTATTTCTATACTTTACTCTATTTCTTCTAGATTAAATATCTATTTCTTAGATACTAGATAAGTTATTAATTAGTATGTTTCTATATAAGAAAAGAGTATCTTTTATAGTACTAATTAGTAATTCTATACTTCTTTAAAATCTTCTTAATAGTAGATACTAAATAACTAAGTCTATATACTATTTTAACCTATATATATATATTCTTAAGATATAGTCTTATATAATATAAGAGGGCGCGTTTATTAGTATTAGTATATAACTTCTTTTATATAGTAAACTTAATTAATAGGTCGTTAACTTATAGTAGTATCTACTAGATAGTATATTTAACTATTAAAACGTTCTATTAAAGGTCTCTTATAATCTATATAGTATAGTTACTCTTACTCTTCTTCTCTAGTATTTTATCTTATATAAAAGAAGTAAGATACTTTCTATAAGAAATATTACTACTTATTAGACGTAAAGAAGTATATTATAGTAATATTTTAGTATATAGAAGTAAAGGTAAAGAAGGAGATATATTACGATTTTATATATTTTATAAAATTCGCTTAATAGCTATTAACTATAACTATAAGCGAGTAGAGAGGTAGCGTAAAATAGTAGATAAGTACCTACCGAAAATAGTAGTTAAATTACTAACATCTAGAGAATAGTAGTAGCTTACTATAATAGATATAGAAGGAATCCTGCGCTATTATAAATCGCTAGATTAAAATTAATAAGAAGAATAAAGACTATTACGAGTTAAGGAAGGTACTTAGATATAGATATATAAGCTTTTAATACTCTAAAGAATCGAGAATAGCGGTGACTCTTCCTACTATTTACAGACCTATAACACTACAGGGAATCGGAACTAATTAGTATTAGTAAGTTAAATATTTATAGATTTATTCCTATAAATACAAATGAGCTAAATGCGCAAAGCCAAAAGTCGGAAAATCGAAAGTCGGAAAGTCGGCGAATTCTATTTGCACAACCTGTCAACCTGGTCCTAGCTAGAGATCTCCCTAGGGGGAGATTGTATTGCAGATTTTATGGACTATATTTCTCTTCACGGCACATTATCAATAGGGACGAACCGTGCATGATTGAACGATTGTTTTATTCACATTAATCAATCTTTCCCCAGGTCATCTAATTCCCCATCTCTCGGCCCATCTACAGAACCGATCTCCACTAACTAATGTAGTGCCATCGTTCAAAATAAATGGGCTGAAGAACGTGGATATACCCTCTTTCACACCGCGAACCTCTCAGCCGTCCAACTCCATATCATCTCCCCCTGCTGACACCCCTCCGCATACCCAATCTGCGGATCCAGATTCATCTGATCATGATACTCGCCCTTCGCCACGAAGAATTCCACCTCCGTTCCTCCCTTCAGTCCTTCTTTCAGCTTCTCCGCGAACTCGGTTATAGAATCTATCAGCACTTCCTCCTCACCACCTACGATGAGGAGATTTGACACGGGCCATCCCGTGAAGAAAGAGGGAGGCGCGGTGGAAGGTTGGTTGTAATAGTCGCTGTTGGAGGTGTGCGGGTGAGGGGATGCGAGGAAGGCGGTGGACCACATGGAAGCTGCGGGGGGGCTGACGCAATCTTTATACTCGTTTTTCTTGATACTCGCATGGGTGAAGGTGAATTGTATCCAGGGGGATATCAGGAGTGCGCCGAGTAGTTTCTCGCCGTGGAGGTTGATCCGTGGGATTGAGGGGGAGGGGTGCGGGTGCGTGATGTGGGAGAGGAGGGCGGTGACGAGGTTTGCGCCAGCGGAATCACCGGTGAGGAGGATGTTGCTAGGGGAGATACGGAGGGTGGTGAGGATATGGGAGAGGAGGTGAGCGGCTTGGGTGAGTTGACGGGGGTAGGGGGATGAGGGGGCGAGGTCGTAGGAGAGGAAGAGGCAGGATGCCTTTTGGGAGGAGGAGGAGTTGAGGTGGGTGAGGAGTGTATACATATAGGTGAACATTTCGGGGGCGGCGGGGAATACGTAACCGCCACCTGTGTGTGTTAGTGTTGGATAGAAAGATCTAGGGATGGAGGGGAGAGGGGAGAGGGGGTGGGGGTGGTAAGAAAGAGGAGGAGAGGGTGCGTACCGTGGAAATTCACAATCAATCGCGAGGCTTTGGGATCGCCTATCCAATGTGCTGCGGTACCATCTTTAAGATACAGAGTTTGTGGCTCGAAGCCGTTCTTCTTTGCAGATTTGAGGTAGGCATCGTCTGTCGGTTCTGCGAGGAAGCTATTGAATTCCTCGGTATTAGCTTGAGGTCCTTCCAAAATATGGAAAAGGGGTGGGTTGCATGGGAGGACATACTGTTGTTGTCTCGCCGTCGTATTCACTAGCAGTGTCCTCATCGCCGTAAACGCAACATGGCGATAATACTTCGTCGATCTCTTCTCCTTTGGTTTCAACCAGCCGAAAAGGAAGGCGTATACTAGGTTTACCACTATGATGCCATTCGTTTAATCTCACCCCTTTGAACTACATATTCACTTTCAATGACAGCAATGGAAGGAAGTGGAGAAAGAGATCAACTCACAAGCTTTCCCCAATGCAACCGGAACCCCCAATTTCTCCCACAGACTCAGACTCCTATTATCCTGCATATGCAATTTATAACTTGACGACTCCCTTTTCTGTGCCATCTTGTCCCTCACAGTCCTCAGTCTCAATATCCTCCTATATCATTGGAGGGGAAAATCAGTTCTCAACCCAGACGAAAACCACACGACATACCCACCCTCGAAAACCCGCTTAAATGCAGGTGAAATACACTCATGAAAACCCAAGGTAAGCACGATCAGCTTACAGGTCAAGCCCGGCGTGTTGATGTACAGTACACGCTCTTTAAGTCCTCGACTTTAACTTCTGGAGCTCGGGGGGGATTACAGATCTGGATATATGTACTCTTGGGTAAGATTGGATCTTGGAACTTACTGCAGGTAGGTATCCCGAGTCGCTGGATGAGTTTTCAAAATTTACAAGGCTGGTAAAGCTGCGGCCGGCTCGATTTTGTCTCGAGGAATAGAACTCGGTTGAGATAGAGGCTTTTATCTGTATTTAGAAAACATTCAGAGTGAACATCGGGAAAGTAGAAAAGCTCCTCGGTATCAGAAGATATCAAAGGAGCAAGGGAAGCTCGATGCGGGGTAAAGAGCGGAGAGGCAAGCTCGGCGACGGTTTGCTGGCACCTCCCTACTTAGGCTAGATAAATGCTATATCGCACTCACCCCACACTAAAATTGCGAGAGAAATAGGTTACCGCATCCATGGAATCGGTTACTGGGGCCCCGCAATATGTTGATCGTTTCTTGGCGGGGAATATAAGGGTTGTTCTTTGAGACAATTGATGAAGTGTAGGTTGGTTGTGGTATTTTCTCGCTAAGAACTTCGCAACTTCCTCATGCCCCTTTTTCGCTTGCCGCCCACTTCTCTGCCTTCCTCAATCTCTAACATGGCTTCTCGTTTCTTCTCTCCCACCAGCTTCAATGCCTCTCGGATAACTCTTGTCTCCAAGTTCACGCCTTCCTCTTCCCAGGCTTCCATCTGTCTTCCCACTCGAGCCTCAATCGCTTGGACAAGCTGAACATCTCTTTGGCCCACGAATGTGACCGAGTCTCCCTTTCTCCCCGCACGAGCTGTTCGTCCAACCCGATGGATGTAGTCGTCTGGATCTCGTGGGATGTCATAGTTCACAACGAGTCCTACTTCTGGGATATCTAAACCTCTAGCTGCAACATCCGTTGCAACGAGAATCCTCGCAGCCGAAGCTCGAAATCGTCCCAGATTGTCAACCCGTTGCCGCTGCGGTAATTTGGAATGCAATGCCGTGACTCGATGCTCTAGTAGGCGTAGAAGATGTGTGAGATAGTCCGCTGTCGAGGTCCGGTTGCAAAAAATAATAACCGATTTCGGTAGGTTCTTTTCTGTTAGAAGAAACATGTGAAGATAATGTTCGCGGTGAGTGACTGGTATCTGGAGATGCATCTGCCTGAGGGAGGGAGGAATCGCCAACTTCTGTGTATCGACTTCGCATACGAAGACGGGTGGCTTTCCAGGTGTCTGTGGGCGATCCTTCAATGCTCTCACTTCAGGTGTAATTGTAGCTGTAAAAAGCAAGGTTTGCCTCTTGGCTGGGGGTGGCAGGACTGAAAAGCACTCTTCCACATCAGGTAGCATGCTGCCAACCATTCCACCAGCCAACAGTCGATCTGCTTCGTCAAGTACTACCATTCGTACCCTCCGTAGTGCACATATTGTGTCCTCTCCAGACGTTCGTATATGATCTGCCAGTCGTCCAGGAGTCGCAATTACTACATGCGGTCTTTGCGCCAGGGCTGTAGCTTGTGGTCGCATATCTGATCCCCCAGTAATAAGCACAGGTTTGAGACTCTGTGGAGCTGAGATGGCTTTGAATTGTTCAAAGATTTGTAAAGCGAGTTCTCTATTTTGCGTTAACTTCTGCTTGAATCAAGCTAGTGTCTAGATAAAATACCTCGTAGGTGTCAGTACCAACGCAAAAATACCGAAAGGGTCTTCGGCCCATTTTTGTAGAATTGGGACTGCAAATGCAACCGTCTTTCCGGAACCAGTCCTACTGCCTCCGATGCAATCTCTTCCTTTCAAAATCTCTGGTATACATCCTTTCTGAATTCCCGTGGGTCTCTTGATGGCCATAGAATTCAAGCTTCCAACTAGCCATGGCTTTACGGACAGGGAAGCAAAAGTGGTATTCAGATCCACTGGAGCGAGTATTGAGCTACTCGTTTGGTCAAGAGCCAATGGTGCTTTCTTCCTGGATATCCTCGAGGGGATGGCTGACACAGCGACTCGGACTTCATTCTCTTCGTCATCTTCTTGATCTCGTATCGGAGAGGTCCTTCTTCGTTTTCGCGACCCTGGGCTATCCAGAGAATCAGACCCAGAGTCCGAGCCACTCTCTAGAGAAGGATCATCAGACAATTCGTCCTTCGAACCGTTCGCGGATCCTTCTCGGTTTTGCATCGTCTGTGCGGGAATTTAAAATTGTTTGGAGGGTGCATGAAGTGTTCTGATGGGATCGGACTTCTCAAGGCGCATTGATGGAAAAATTCCCGCGCGGCAAGAGAAATTCTGACAAGGCTGAAGCTAGCCGCCAAGTTTCGGGAAGTCACTGCGGGGTGCACTTTTGCTGACCTATCAGAAAATTCGACGCGGGTTGCTAGAGCGCTAACCGTTTTCGACCTTTTTAGATTACCTGACCAATCAAATCTCGTTCCGCCAACTTTATAATCTTACTCCGTAGAAGAGGAGAGAGAACTTTCTCGTGAGGAATGAGTTCGCAACCAACTCGGCACAGAAATCCTCAAGCTGTAAGCCGTTGCTACTAGCAACTTGCTAGTGGCCCCTCACCAAAGAATCAAGCAGTGGGAAGTAAGACTCAACAAGGGAAAGGGAAGGCCTTAACCCAGCTCGCGTGGAATCCTCGTCTGCGCTTCTCGTCTGTTGCACAAACATCCGGCACAAAATGGTAGAAATCAGCTCGATGGACATGAAACATCAAAGATCACGGCGTGTGCCGTCATGAACTCGTCGGTACCGAATTCAAGATCCAAACAAAGAAGCTCCCAGCGGCACACCGAAGACTCGCAAAGGACAGCCTTTCATGCTGCTCGCTTTCGCTTCCTCATGTTGGCCTGTGTCGGCAATACTCGAGTAGCGAATCCTCGGCTTCCTCGGCTGAGGCCGAGGCTGGAACTGAGACTGAGTCCTGGACTCGAGTTGTTCTTAATGAGAGGAACTAGGAAGCCCATCTGAACGGTCTGAAGGCTTACGTATGAACCTGCCGAGTTGTGGCGTTTGCCATGTGAGCGTCTTTTGACGGAAGGAATTGCCCTCTGGTGCACGAGTGTTGGATCAGCGTATCCATTCTACGCCGCTAGGAGCCTCTCAGCCTGGGAGGGCGTCGAAGTGTTTGTCACTGGAAGCTTCGGGCCCGTCATTGAATGACCTCTATTCGCTGGCAGGAGTCTTGACTCTTGACCTTGATTTTGGGCTTGCATGACGAGGAAAATGGTGGTGCGAAGGTGCGAATGTCAACGTGGGGTCGAGTCAGAAGCCAGGATCGGTGAATACGGGGCACGGAGGGAAAGGGTTGCTGGATGTCAGCAAACGCCAGAGTCGTCGTTGGTCGAATATCTTGTCAGCGTGCCCTGATCTGACAAGAAACAGATTGTTCACATCTCTAATAATGATATGAAGGGCACGTGTGAGCTTGTCAGGTGACCGGGATCAAAGGCCCCCCTGAGCGAGAGGTTGATAGCTTGGCATGACGAGGCTCTGATATGATCCAGTATGATACTCCGTATGATATCGTCAGTCTCACCTCATCGCCCTGCATTGCATTTGCTGGCGCCGCCTCCTGGTGAGTCGGCGACGGGCGACTTGTAGATCAGTACCGGTAGATTTGTCGCCATTAACGAGATCAGACTCCAATCCGAGGCTTGGTCAAGCTAATAAGGAGCGCCGAATCTGCGATGTGGAATCATGTGTGCAGGGCTGGAATATCGGCTACACCTACCAATTGTCCCTCCAACAACAGAGATATCGATCGATCCAAGACCATTCCCGATACTTGTCCGTGGACTCTCGCCCATGGCCATCAATGCTACACTGCAGTACCACGGTTCGCAACACACCACCGCTATCCGCAATACGCGACTCTCACACAATTCCGCAGGTACTCCGTATTCCAACACGCTTTAATGGTCTCTTTGTCTCCGTGAGTGGCTCGAACCAGTAATTCAACTCTCCTCTACGTTCGTTGCTGCATGTCTCGAGGCTCTCTGACCACCCTCCAGATGTTCAGCCTTCCATCACGGCGGCCAGGAGCACAAGAGCAGAGCAAGCTCTTGCTGGATACTGGGCGCTACTAGGAGATACTAGGCGATACCGTGCTTCCCGGTGGATGTGTTGTTCGCTGTGAGTGTGTCAGCCCGAGAATAAGTCGTTGCCGTGCAGCAAGCGAAGGCCAGGAAGACTAATAAGAAGCAGAGGGACGACTCGACGAGGGAGAGTTTGGCCCCCTCCCCTCGTTCGGCGGCAAGCAGCAGGAGCTGGAGTTCAACTTGTCAAGAAAGGGGCCGTCAAGCCTGAGAGTATGAGCCGAGAAAGGACACCGTACTACTAGCCGCTTTTTCGACCCCAAACACTTGATCGCTCTAGAGTCTAGACTACGGAGTGCTTGAATGCTTCTCGCCTAGCTACCACTAACTCGAGCCCATGCAGCAACAACTGACTCAGCTTTTTCGTCCGTCCACGACTCGAGGAGGTGGTCCTCGCTCGTGAGTCGTTGACTCGTCACTCGTCACGCGTCACCCCTCAACCCCCACCCTCACCCCTCACTCCTCCATCTTGAACGTGGTGAGTGAACCGTCACGTGAATCATCACGTGAACATCGGATAGGCCAGTCACCGCCTTGGCGGATTTGTATAGAGAAGCGAGGTTCCTCGACTAGTGATTGGTGGCAGAACGAACAACTTCGACATCGTCCATCGGGCACGCACCTCCAGCGCCTCCAGTGCTCCACCCATCTCCACCCACCTTCACCCAGCACTAACTGCATTGTGATCCCAATCGAGGCAATCAAATCAATTCCAAGCAGCCCAGCAGCCCAGCAGAACTCTCGCATACTTGCATACTTGCATACTTGCCTCCTGTCCATTACGCCTCCCATCCGCACAAAGCTGTCCCTCCCCCGGAGGGGCCAACCCCCTTCCCCTTTTTACGCCTTTGCGAGTTACCGACCCTTCACGCCCGTCGAAACAACAGCCCCAGGGCCCAGCTGCCCCATATCGGTATTATTGGGGGCCAGTCAGAAGTCGCCAAATTCGCAATAGCCGCCGGACAGCTCTACGGAGTACGCTGTCGATCTTGTCCAGTGACGAGCGGTTTGAAACAGACACCAACTCTCGCCTCCAGCCTGATCCGACGTTACGAATAAAACATACCACCACCTCCTCCAACAACCTCTTCTTCGACCTTCTCCGCCACTCCCCTTGACAACATCCACGCCGACAACACTCGTTCGACCACCTGCCCGTTCCCCGTTCCCAAGAAGCTCGTCGTTGCCTCGTCATTGCAGCGTCATATGGTGATCTGCCAGTCGACCACAGCAACGGTCCTTGCAACAACAGAACACCTGCCTTGCAAACACCGGTCACCGTACAATACGAGACGTGAGGAATACCGCCTCGTTAGGAGGGGCACAGTCAGTGGCCTCCACCAACTATGTATGTCAGTTTATATCTCTAGCACTTATCATGCCCTACTCCAGCGGATCTTGAAAGGAAACTGATGACTTGCAGCCCGCGCCTGCTAGAGAAACCGCTTCTTTGAACATGTCTTCCCCCGCTCCCCTACTTCGACCACCGATTCCAGGAGGAAGGAATGGAGGTGCAAGAACACCAAGGTTAGGGCTTGCGATACCACCATCACCAAGTGCCAAACCAGTTGGGGGCGGGCCTACACCGGGTGCCCTCTCTTTACAGATGCCAGGCCAAGTATCATCAGCGCGAACACCGTCAGGACTTTCACTACAGATGCCCGCTTCATCATCATCCGCGCGACCCTCCCTACCTCGATTACAACTTGCAACCCCTATGGGTAGCAACGCAACACCATACGAAACCCCTCTACAGAACGGACGACCAAATATATCGATAGCTACCGGTCAGTCAGCGAGTGGAGGAAGTGAGAGTAGTGCAGCGCACTCGAGGTCCGGGAGTTTTGGTCCTTTGGACGGGAAGGCGAGTGGACCGACTTCCGCTGGATCGCAATACTCGGCATTATCGTTTGCCTCGCAGTATGGTTTGCAACAACCACCACGAGGTACTCCTGATCCGGCCTCCGCGGTCGGCTCCCTATATTCAAATCACAGCGAACATGGGGCTGGCATGGAACGCGATGGTAGCATGAATGGTCTCGAGGGCGGGTTTGAAAATATGAGTTTAGAGAGCTTAGAGCGAGGTCGAACGCTAGATGTGGACGAGTTGGATGATGAAGGATGGCGGATCGCCAGTCTGGAAAAGAGAATTGACGAGTTGGGAAGTCTAGGTGAAGGTGCCGGTGGAGCAGTTACGCGATGTGTGCTGAAAGGAGGGAAGACGGTGTTTGCGCTCAAGGTAGGTTCCTTTCATCGTTTCTAACTACCTACATTTGCTAACGAATTTCTAAGATCATTACAACCAACCCAGATCCGGATGTTAAGAAGCAGATTGTCCGTGAACTTGGATTTAACAAAGACTGCGCACATGAGCATATTTGCAAATATTACGGAGCATTCGTTGAACCAAGCACAGCTACCATTTCCATCGCCATGGAATTCTGCGAGGGAGGTTCTCTCGACAGCATTTACCGCGAGGTCAAGAAGCTTGGCGGAAGAACCGGGGAGAAAGTCTTGGGAAAGGTCGCCGAAGGTGTTCTGACCGGTTTAACTTACCTACACAGCAAGAAGATCATTCACCGAGATATCAAGCCCAGTAATATTCTACTCTGCCGAGACGGCCAAGTCAAGTTGTGTGATTTTGGTGTTAGCGGTGAATTCGGTACGAAGGGTGACGCCAACACGTTCATCGGAACATCCTATTACATGGCTCCAGAACGAATCACGGGACAGAGCTACACGATCACTTCCGACGTTTGGAGTACAGGCGTTACGCTACTCGAGGTTGCTCAGCACCGCTTCCCGTTCCCTGCTGATGGGACAGAGATGCAACCAAAAGCTGGTCTCATCGACCTTCTGACGTACATTGTACGACAAAACATTCCGAAGTTGAAGGACGAGCCAGAGGCGGGTATCAAATGGAGCGAGAACTTCAAGTACTTTATTGAGTGTTGGTAAGTGCTTACATCGACTTTTCGTCCCCTGGGTCTAGTGGCTAATAGAGTGTACAGTCTTGAGAAGAAACCCGATCGTCGGGCCTCCCCATGGCGTATGTTAGAACATCCTTGGATGGTCGACATGAGGAGTAAACGGGTCAACATGGCACATTTCCTCTCCACCGTCTGGGGCTGGCAGGAATAGTGGCCTCCACGTCGCCATCATCTTCGACGGCGTATGTTTTTAAAACCAATATTGTTAGACTTTCATCATGGTGGCCAATTCTTTTTTCGTTCACCCACAATGCGAATAGTGGAATTTTATTTCGGATTGCACAAGTTTTCGGAATCAAACACACCAGGCATTTTCCACACTACTACACTCCGGAAGTGATGGACGGCGTTATCTTACTTTCCGGAAAGTTTTCTGGTGGGGGTTGGGATGGTTTGGGATGGTGTGAAGGCTGCTTGATCTGGTATTTTTGAGGCAGCGCTGTCATGTGAGAGTGGTGATTGAGGAATGTGAATGGGACGCGTTTGCGTTGGATGGACCTTGTTGTGAATGAGAAATGGCGGCTTGATTGGACCGGGGTCGATAGGGTATGTTAGCAGCGGTTTGAGGGATGCAGTCGGGATGGAAGGTTAAAGTCATGGCATACCTGGTGGAGATGAAAGATTGCATATCCTGAAAATATAACCGAACCAGACGATGTTTAGCTGGCTACGTTTTCGGAATATTGAGATGTAGCTTGATGGAATGAATCGAAGAAGATTATCTAAAGTCTCTGCTCTGTACTTTTCAAAGGTTTCTTCAAGCTGGAGTCTTCTTTACGAATGAGTTGATAAAGCCGAAGGAGGGAAGCTGAACCTTGATGATCATACCTTTCACATCTATAATTCACGCCCTTCCCTCCTTCTACCTCCCTTGTTGTCTGTTTGATTGATTGATCTTCTCGATATGCCTTTCTTTCAACAGTACATGCATGATGTCTTAGATTCGCTAGCTTTTTGTCACTTACTACTCTCCTGGTCAAGTCCTCACCCCCCCCCCTAAATTGTGCGTACTAGGTAGGGCTTTCTTTCCTAGGGAATAATCTTACTTGATCTGAGACGCATCTCATCAGGATGTGGGAAATTGATTGGTTGAGTTGAGTCAATGATGGTTTTGTTTTGGGAGATGGGAAGAGGGCACGGGTATTTTCAAATCCCCCCCTCTTTTACAATACCTGCCATGGATATCTCATCGATGAGATCTTTTTCTCATTCCACATCTTCGGTGAGGTGTCGATGTCCAAACTTGGCACTTTTGGGGGTTTCGTGGGGATGTGGGAGAGGGGAGGGGAGCGGGATGGTGGAAGTGATGGGGTGGCATTATTTGGGGATTGAGGTCCGTTTGAGATGGGGAGGATGGCAGGAAGAAGAGGCTGTTTGCTGGGAAAGAGGGGGTGTGATCTAGTGAGTTTGAGAATGGCTTTTGAGGATGTGAGGAGTGGTGGATCTTCGATGTATCTGTGCAGTGAACATGAGACTGCTTTGTGTAATAGCTGGGAAATGATGGACATGGTTGGAAGTGCGCTTGTGCGATACATTCTGTACGTTGTAACTCCCAAGGGAAATATCAGGCGTACCCAGGGGAGTCTTTGCGTGTTTTGTTCTAGCAGCTACTCGTTAATCAATTCTATGGAGAGCTCTAAGTACTTAGTAGCACGTATATAAGAAAATATCGTGTGAAGGGAAAGAAATACATAGTGTTGACTGGGGGAAGGCGAGGACAAGTTAGGACAGGTGCTAATAGAAAGATCTGTTTTGATTTTCTTGTTCTAACCCCTGATTTTCTAACCTTCGACGACACTTCGATGTACTACAAATCGACCTATATTATATGAAGAGTAGAGAGCTCCAAACCAAATCCAATACGCCAATGCTCCTATTCTAATGATTAAGTTCCAAGAGCGCCAGTGTAGAGATTGCCACTATGTGCCATTTGCTCCATTCACAACCAACTCCTAACGCACCTTGCACTTGCCCGTCCTTCAACTCCTTGGTCATGTTGACCACGGAAAGGTGATTGGGAATAGTAGGTCCTCATGTGACTCAATGGGATGTCGATATTGTCATACATGCCTCGAGTGCTGTGACAACAGGAGTCGGGGCGTGAGGAAAGGTAGGGTTCGGTCCGGTTAAGACTCGATCGGCAAGTGTTAAAGATAGGAAGATTAGAGTAAGAGTCTCGTCGCCAAGCTTCGACGTATATTTGCGACTTCCTACTTTGTTCCCCACAGCGATCGCCCCTTTGGCTCCAATTCGCTGGTGCTGTGATTCGCAAGCCGCCGTTGACAGGGAATGATGTTGAAGCCGCGAGGCTTCCCGAGAAATGGTTTTCGTGGTTCGTTGATCGCTCGGATATCCTTCCCCTCAGTCGCTCTCGCTCTTCCATTTCTGTTTGAAACGTGATATGATCTGATCCAGAGATTGGAGGGCTGCTGGAGTCGCTAGGCAAAGTCCGATGATCGCGAGGACTACCCCAACCTCTATGCCCGTCATTGGAAGAGCGGGAGCTTGGAAGAGAGAGGGGGTCGTCGTAGGGGCTTGTGTAATATGGCATGTATCCCTCTGAAGTATAGGCGTGATACGATTTTCTTATTGGTTGAGAATTGAGAGAAAGGCTAATAGAGAGGAGAAATGTTGTTGAAACTCTTGGGGGTAGAATGGGAAAGGTCAACCTAACTTCAAGGTCCCTTTTAAAGGATTAGCACAATAGTCCAAGGGTTTTGAGCCCCATGTCTCACGATGAGCTTGCAAGAACTCCAAGGGCATCATCTGGAGAAACAAATGGGGCTCCAATCCTTTAAGTTAATGCTTGTTTCAGAGGAAACAAGACAAACCCAATGCTGAATCCCTGCAACGATGGGGCACACATGGCGAGAATAGAGTAATGAGTCAGTCAGCTGATGGCTATTTGATGAAATGCAACATATATTTGCGGCTCGGGATCTGGGGCGTCGTGTGAAGGGCAACACGCCCAAGTCAACCTCGGGTCAGCGGGAAACAGTTATAAGGCGAAGGCTCGTAGCTAAGCCGTTGATTTTGATCCAGATTTTCTCTCCACTGGTTTGTGAATCGAGGGAATTTCCGTCTCGTTGCTCAGAGGAAGGAGGTGGAGTAGTGAGACCTTTGGAATCGTGTTGCGGTCAGATATGAGCAATGTAGCTAGGCTCATTTTTCAGGCAAACATTTAAGGCTTCGTTTACTGACTAAATAAGGACTCAAACTACGCTGAGTTGTAGAGGGCTATACCTTTTTCGAAAACAATTATCGTATTATTAAGTTGGATTATTTGGCTAGTATCCACCGACAAATAATAATGCGGCAACTTGTATAGGGAACTTGATAATAACAATCTATAAGTCTCTCAATTAAAATAATCAGGAGACTTATTCCTGAGCATTATCGACACTCTACTAACTCGCTTTCTAAGACAATAAATAATCTGCAGAGCTATATATTACTACTACTTCGAGAAGAAGAGGTATATCTTATTTAAAAGAGTATTTATAGATCGAGGACACTACCTCGTAGGATTATATTAGGAAACTTCGTATAGAATCAGAGTTTTACAGTATGATAGTATAGTGTTTAAGAGGGCGGGTCTTAAAAAACAATCGAATTATAGAGTACTTCTCTGCACGCCTATATAACTAGAGCTAGAGCCATATATATATTTTAAGATATAATTTCTAGTACGTTCCCCTACAAGAGTTGATGCGTTTTTAAGCTTTACGTTCCAAGGGGCAATGCCTCCCTTGGCGACGACAACACCCTGGAATAAGGAGACTTCTTCTTTTTCAGGAAACAGAACCTAAATAGGAGACCAATGGCTGACTTAATACGTGAGCCTTGATGGTCCCGTGAAGTGTTCTGTTCTGACCAACGATGGGATAATTTAGTGCGGTTGCGTGTGCTTTGTCCATGAATTATTAGGCGACCGATACCAAGAATTATGTATACAAAGAGACACGCGTGCCTGATTAGAATGATGACAATATCTTAGAACCTAGTGCCGGTCTGTTCCTTAAGTGACTAAAAGGCAAGCTGCTCGAGGAATAAAAAAGAACGTCACCACGATCGCGTTTGAGTCCTCGTCTAACCAGCCCAGTCCTCCGGTCCAGTGCATGAGGTTAAATTAACTTCTCACCACACCAACGCCAAACACAAAACACCATCCCCGTTATCATCAACCGACCCCATTGCATGCAAGGATAGGACAGGGGCCAATAGCACGTTGTACAACGTAAGGGCACGGAGGTACATGGGGCTTTTATTTACCCCTCGAGCTGCTCCCGTCGCGCTTTTTGCACCAAGGCAAGAAGCATGCTAGGGACACGACGACGAGAATCCAACAGCTATGTACAACTACCTCGCACCACCAGCGACCACAATCCGATCCTGGCAAGCCATGAAGAGTCGAAAGGAGCGTCTGCTAGCACGTTTTTGAAGCGCGCGAGGAGAAGGATGCGCTCACGACAGGTTCTTGTGTTGATCGCCATCTTCGCGTTTGTTGGAATCTCACTATTGTATCTGAGGGGCATTCCTTTCCCAACACCATCAATTGAGATCCCACACCACGCAGCTCCTCCACAGCAAGCAGGAGGGGAGCTTCTCCCAACGCCAGAACCTCCCAAAATTGGGAGTGCACATCCCATATGGGAATTGATCAAGAAGAACGAGCAGGAATTCGAGAAGAAGTTTACGGGACAATCGAAGACTTTGGCAAAGGCAGTCACAGAATACCGCAGGCGCTATGGAATACCACCTCCACCGAAATTCGATATATGGTACGAATATGCAAAGAAGAAAGGGGTCCAGATGATTGATGATTACGATACAATACACCATTCCCTCCTACCCTTCTGGGCCTTGCAGCCTAGGACAATACGAAAACGAGCACAAGAAGGCCTGGGTTATGATCCCAATAATTTGATGGGAGTGCTAGTCAGGACAGGAAAAACCAGATACGTCTCCGCCGGGCAAGACTGGCTCATGGAGGCTGTCGAGGGTATGATGAAGGACTTTGTACAACATCTACCGGACATGGACTTGGCCTTCAACATCCACGATGAACCTCGCGTTGTACTGCCATATGATGATTTAAGGAGACTGGTGGCAATTGCCAAGGAGAAGAATATGCCAGCTGCCAATGCTGTTGAGAAACCGCGGAATTCGTTCTCTCGAAGGCCCGTAGATGTCAGTCCAGGAAACAGGTTCGAGGATTACAAGACGACACGATTCAATGTATTTGCACATCAGCCTACGTGGACCCATTCGCGGACGTCATGCCCACCGGATAGCCCTTCGAGACTCTCCCTTGAGGACGTTCCAGCCCCAGATAATAATGCCAGCTATGCTATTGGGGAACTAGGGTTCATCTACAATGAAACTGCATTTTCTGATGTTTGCCAATCACCTTCCTTTAGCCAGAGCTATGGCTTCTTCGATCGTCCAAACTCCTATAACATAGTCCAGGATCTCTTTCCCGTATTTTCGCAGTCGAAGTTGTCGACCTATGCAGACATCCTCTACCCATCTCCATGGTACTGGGTTGGGAAGGTCAAATACAATGAGACTGCGGACCGAGCCTGGGCGGAGAAGATTGACAAGATTTACTGGAGAGGGTCTACCACTGGAGGATTCAGCAGAGATGGAGGATGGCGACGACAACACCGACAGCACGTCGTGCAGAGGATGAACGCTTTTGATCAAGCCAAAATACTCGTCAATGTTGGCGATAGCGAGCAAATGGAGGAGTGGAAAACAAAAGAGGTCGCTCGCACAGACTACAATTCTATCTTTGATATCTTCTTCTCCCACGTTGGCCAATGCGATGACAACGACTGCAAAGCTCAAAAACAGTTTTTCGACATCAAGGGAACTGCTAAGCAACAAGATGCGTGGAAATACAAGTACCTACTCGACATGGACGGGAACGCTTTCTCTGGTCGATTTTACGCATTCCTAAAGAGTAAGAGCTTGGTGTATAAGATGGCTGTGTTCAAAGAATGGCACGCAGAGTGGTTGAAGCCTTGGGTCCACTACGTGCCCTTGAGTCTGAAGGGCGACGAGTGGATCGAGGCTGTGAGATGGTTCGCTGGTGAACCCACGGGGGAAAAAGAGGCTGAACGCCTTGCACTTCAAGGGCGAGATTGGGCGGATAAAGTTCTGAGGAATGAGGATCTTGAGGTGTGGTTTTTTAGGTTGTTGCTTGAGTATATCTTCTGGTTCTCCCATTTCTCATTTATATATATGCTAACCAAGAACAGGTATGGACGCCTTGTAGATGATGACCGTGAGATCATTGGCTACGCCCCGGCCTGAACATAAAGGCCTTTCTCCTCGCGAGAGGACGATTTTACTGCGCCCAAAGATAAGGAAATGAAGAGTTTGAGGTGTATAATATGCGTTTGCACGTCGTATGTTGTGCCTGGCTATATGCTATGATGAAAATATGGGGTTTAGACATGGGAGTCTGGAGCAGGTTTTTGTGCATTTTGTTGTCGGATCCAAGTGATGGCTTTATAGATTATGGTGGAGTGGATGACTGAATATATGGTATGAATGAGTCGTGCCGGTTAGGAATAGCTAATATACCCGGTTTATGATTACATGGGATTGGTGGCTTTGAATTCATGCATGTAATGTTGTTTGAGAGAAAGAGAGAGATCCCGAAGACTACTATAGCATTTAAATAGCCCTAGTCTTCAATGGAAATCCTAAGGGAATGTCCTCGAATTCTGACTAGGTGAATCAGGTCTAATGCTTTGGCTTTGGGAGGTCAATATATATATGTGATGTCCTTGAAAACCTAGGGGAATGGACCAGACTTGGTTTCCTTTCTTAAAGTTATATTGACGGTTACCATACAACACTTGTCATTTGATATTGACCTCGAAGCAACCTCAACTCCCCCACCTGTGACTTCCCTCGGTCCCCTCTTATCCTCCCTTCCCAAAACATTGACGTCGCAAGTACTCAAAACCTCTTGCGTTTTCAAATGCCTGTCTCCTTTTCAACATAGCCTTACGCATTCTTCATCATCAAGACTCGTTGGCGACATGTAGCATTTACATTATTCGAGCAAGATTTGGTGCTCGAGCCACCACCACCCTACGAGAACACAATGCTGCGACATAGTCGTTAGTAAACATGATAGAGCAGAGGATGGAGTAGATTGGTCGTTTTGGGTGGGTGCGTCAACAACGGTCTTCCGGTATCAGCGTTTGGGAACGGCTAAACAAAACAAGTCCAAACAAGTTCCGGGGGTTGAGCGAGCAGATATTCAGAACCATGCTACTGCCACGAGACATAGAATCAAGTTTAATGTCCGAGCGAGAGGACGGGAGTATAAGTTTTAAGGACACAGGTGAATATTCCCTGGATATGGTAGGTACGTACTATACATGGTCTCGAGGATAATAGGCTAAGCTTAATGCAATGTTCTTGAAAGGGGGGGTTTAAGCGAGGACAATAAGCGAGTAATTTTCCGCGTGTTAGGAGGGATTTACCGGACTCTTAGTTGCACATATATGCACTTTGAGAAGAGAGGTAAGTTGAGATTTTTACATGTAAATTCTTTCCCACTTTTATACAAGTCTCACTCTCTTACACGATTAAATCATGCAACTCTCAGTCTACTCTACATCACCTCCAAAACCCACGGGTTTTCTCTTCCCCCCGCTTTCGGGCACAACAGCCATGACCTTATACACCTTCCCCATGCCACTCCCGCCCCGATCCACAAGTCTCCTCCACGCTCCCTCGATGCCTTTCTTCCGCTCCTCTGCATCTTTACTACCTACCTCCCCCTTCACAACCGCCTCTTTGGTAATTCCCCTGACGAGCATCTCCGCACGCTCTTTGATCCCCATGGAAAGTAGGAATGAAGCCTGTTCCACGGGTCCGTGGACTTCGACGCCAGGGGAAGAGGCGAGCGCGGTCTCGGCGAGCGCGGTGAAATCCACGTCGGAGGAGAGGTCGACGAGGCCGGGGGAGGAGAAAGGGGACACGGGGGTGTGATGGTGGATTCCGCGAAGAGAGTTTAGGGGGATGGTGTGGGAGGGGCCGTAGTCGAGGATTAGGGCTGCGCCTCTTGGTTCTCGTTTCTTTATCTTGCCTTTTCCTGTACTTTTCTCTTTGGGAGGGGGTTTGGGATTCGGACCACCGATCATCTTCGCGATGTTCGAGATATATGTTTGGCTCTCGGGGGAGATCTCGACGAGGGAGCCGGGGGTGTTGAGGAGGGACTTATAGCGGGGGGAGAGGGCGGGGAGGTAGAGGGAATGGGGCGTTGGGGCGTGAGAGAGGGTTAGGTGGAATTCATCTGGTTTTTTCTTTGGAGAGGGGGTTAGGGGGGGTGGCGTAGGGGAGACGACTAGTTCTCGCCATTGGGGACCGACAGGTTGTAGTCTTTTGGTTTCGGTGGAGGGCGATGGGAGTTTGATGGGGCCAGTGGGCGTTTGGATCGTATCTGAGGTGGATTCTGGAGGTGGAGGAGGGGCGGGGATGGATTGGAAGGCGTGGATTGGGAGGGCATCGAAGAATTCGTGGGCTACGATGAAGGGGGTGTTTCCTTCCCCTATATATCTAATCAATACAATATCACACACGCCTTTTTCTTGACGATTGACATACCTTGACAGTTGAACATAGCTGAATCGACATCTCGGATATTCTCTACCCATATAACTTGGATGTCATTATACTTGCTCATACTCTTATGGCCTATAGGTGTCTTTATCATGGGGGCATCGCCACAGAGAAGTTTGCGCTGGGCTTCGCGGAGGGCAGGACTCGCTTCGACCATGTAGACGTATTTTATGGCTTCTGCCATGGCTGGGAAATTCTGCATTGTCTATATATACTATCAGCAAAACCCCTCGATTTTACTTCTACTTCTCTCTCAAAATCGTTGGGTGAACATACTCGCAACATATCATCCATCAATGTCCCCCTCCCCGGCCCAATCTCAACCAACTCAACACCATCCTTCTTGCCCTGCGCCATCCACTCTGCGACGAACCATATGCCAATTAACTCCCCGAAGACTTGGGATATCTCGGGGGACGTTATGAAGTCTCCTTTGCGCCCGAATTGGTCCCGGCCTTCTTGCTCGGAGGTGTAGTAGCCGCCTACATCGGAGGTCAGGCACATGCGCATAAAGGAGGCGAGGGGGATGGGTCCTGTTGCCTGTGAATGGTGTTAGTGAACGTGTGCAGAGGGAACTGAGAGGAGGGAGGAGGTACGGTGATAGCTTCAGAGAGCTGTTTTGCGAGGGGCGTGGACCATTGTCGAACTTCTGACGATGAATGTCGAATCGCAGAACAAGGTGTTCTACATTTGCCCCTCGCAGCATTGCGCAGCGCAATCCGCGCCTGGATTCGTACAATTGACCTCATATCGGCCAGTCCTACTGTCACCGTAGCATATCAAGTCGGTCTAATTGCTAGGCACCAGATCTGAGGTTTGGCGTATGTAGTGTACTGTATACCCAAAAATAAACTTCTAGACGACCATGACGATGATCGTCCCCAAGCTCTGAACCCTGCCCAAACCACAACACCACCAACAAACTACACCACGCCACAACCACTCGCACGCCCGCCCACGATGTTGAGTAAAGGCAAGTCGCGCTGGGCGGACGACGAGGAGGATAAAGTGTTAGACGTGCAGAGGAAGAAAGAGAAGGAAGAGAAGAAACGGATTAAGGCTGAGAAAGCGCGCAAGGCTGAGGAGGAAGCTGCTGCTGCGAAACAAGCACAAGAACAGGCTTCCAAAGCTCCCGATTCCGAAATCGAACTCTCATCTCGCCCTCTAAAACGAAGGAGATTATCTCACTCGCCTCCAGCACTTGTAGAAAGTCTACCACCAGCAAGACTATTGCGCTTCCCAGCGCCCACGTGGCAGAAATGCCGGTCCGTAGAGGACTTCGAGAAGCTGAATGATATCGAGGAAGGCGCTTATGGCTGGGTATCACGGGCGAGGGATACTATTAGTGGGAAAGTGGTAGCGCTGAAGAGGTTGAAGATGGAGAATAATAATGATGGGGTGCCTGTTACTGGATTGAGGGAGATCCAGACGTTGAGGGATTGTGAACATGAGAACATAGTTGCTTTACGGGAGGTTGTAGTAGGGGAGGATACGTCGAAGATTGAGAAGTAAATTCCTCCTTTCCTTTCCCCAATTGCTCCTCTTTAAAGATGATTTGCTAATGCAGTACATAGTATCTTCCTCGTCCTCGACTTCCTCGAACACGACCTTAAAACCCTCCTCGAATCCATGCCCGAACCCTTCCTAACCTCCGAAATCAAAACCCTCCTCCACCAACTAACCTCCGGCGTCGCATACCTGCACTCGAACTGGATTCTGCACCGGGATCTCAAAACCTCCAACCTCCTCCTCAACAACCGTGGGGTCCTCCAGATCGCAGACTTCGGCATGGCGCGCTACTACGGGGACCCCTCTCCAAAGATGACACAGCTCGTCGTCACGCTGTGGTATCGCGCGCCGGAACTGCTGTTGGGCGCGGAGAGATATGGGACCGCGGTTGATATGTGGAGTGTAGGTTGTATTTTCGGTGAACTCCTCACCTCCTCGCCTTTATTACAAGGGAAAAACGAAGTCGACGAACTCTCCAAGATCTTCGAACTCTGCGGTATCCCCACCGAAGCCACATGGCCCTCCTTCCGCCGTCTCCCCAACGCCCGCTCCCTTCGTCTCCCAAAGAACCCAGTGGCTCAAGGTTCCGTCCTCCGCTCCAAGTTCCCCTTTCTCACAACTGCCGGCTCAAAACTCCTAATCGACCTCCTAGGCTTAAACCCGGAAAAGAGACCCAGTGCGAAGGAGATGCTGGAGCATGAGTTCTTTAGGGAGGAGCCGAGGATGAAGAGTAGGGAGATGTTCCCTACGTTTCCTAGCAAGGCGAATTTGGAGAGGAGGGGACGTCATGGGACGCCGAATGCGCCGGGAAGAGGCAAGGCTACGGAGATGGGTGAGGTGGATTTTAGTGGGATTTTTGGAGGTGGGATTGGGAATGGGGAGCAGGAGAGGGGTGGGGGTTTTTCGTTGAAGTTGATATGAAAAGTTCAAGTTGATAAAAGAAGGATATGTAGAGGCTTGATTAGGAGATAGAGAGATACCCCAATGTACTCATATAAAAGAAAATCGAGTTGGAGGAAGGTGCAGAATACCTGCTGTGTAATTATATACTAAAACACTTGTTGGGCTCTTCCCTGCCATTCATCATTAACTTGTTTGACGTGCATCCTTTAAAGGAGGTTCTGGTACCATCGCCGCTATCTATGCAAACTCCCACCTGCCAAAGAGGTCAACCAGAACACCATAAACCCCAAGTTCGCATGTCCCATCTGAGTAATTCAATAGATATAAGGAGTGTCATAATTTTGGTTCTCCGCCGTATTGGAAATCAAATCATTGATGCAAAATTTCCGCTGCCATTTTCAAATGCAACGAATGCTACTTCCTCGATTGATACCAGGATTGTTTATTACCATATCACTCCTGTACCAGTGACGAACCACGTGAAGCTTAGTACTGTTACCAATCCCATGCCAAATACAAAGCCGAGGAATCGTCGCTCCATGTCGCTCATTGCACCGCTGCATGTTGAGCATTTGTACCCGTCTCCGAGATCGGTATATGGTTGTGGGGTGTACATTCCGAATCGATATTGATTGTACACAGCAAGATATCCTGGTTCCGCTGTAGCACTGATAGCGCTGTCTGCATCATAGATAATAAGGGTGTATTCGGCTGTCAACAATGGATCAGTGATTCCAGATGGGGAGAGAGTATATTGTGCTGTGTCCCAAGTAATTGCATTTGTGGCATTACCACCGATAGACATGTTTGCAGTCATGGTGTAGTAGTTGCTAGCCAATAAATTCGTGGCGAAAACGTTCAATGCAGTGGGTGAACCCAAAAGGTTGGTGTAGTTCCATGCAAAGGTGACATTGTCTCCCACTTTGTAGAATTGAGATCCGGAAATAACTGCTGGGGTGATGAGGACAACAGCACCGGCTGGATTCGAGACATCGTAGGCTGTGTGGTTTGCTCCACTCGACTTCTCGGTGGTTGATGGTGCTGAAGTGATCGGACCCTTTGTGCCAGTTGCTGACCCCGTCGCTTTTCCAGAGGATGAGACCTTTCCTGTCGCTGACCCTGATCCAGTCGCGCTTCCACTTGATTTATTGTCCGCGGGGTTGTTGTCTGGTGTTTCGCTCGGTGAGGGACTGGCTGTTCTTGAAGGTGCTGGTGCTGCTGTCGATGAACCTGCTGATTGTCAATATCCCTTGATGCATTCGGAACCGTGGATCCTTCCTTACTTTGTTCTTGTCGAACTATTAACGCATCCCTCTCTGGTAACCATTTTGGCCAAGGGAATGCTACCGTCAATGTGGTCAAGAAGAGGAGAAATATCGAATAAAGCTGGACACTGGATGAGGCCCTCATCGTGTATGTATGTCGACCTTAGTGACGCTTCCTTAAAATTGCCTGCACCCCCACAGATGCCTTACACTTCCAACAATTTCCAAGAATATCCGTATTTGATACTACAAACAGTATGTGATCCTCCGCAGGATGCTATTGTGTCGTGATAGTATCGCGATTGATGTTGTTGATCGAAGAATGGTGACCCTGTTTTCGTTAGACCCGATACTTCACAAGCTCCGTTGTCCGAGAGAGCGATTTCTCCCCAACCCAAGGGGCTTGGTTCTGCAGGGCGTGGGCGTGCTCCTCACCTAAGCTGAATGGCGCGGCGTTTGTTCTCTTCAGCTATTCCTCCTGCGATACACGGTCGACCGAACGAGTGAGGTCTTGGGTGAATTACAAACGCGAGAATATTAAAAAGTTGCTGGATGAAGAATGTCGTGGAGTTGGATGGAGGTGAGGAGAGAAAATCCCAAGCCCAAGGAGAAGATGGCGTGTGGCCTAAAAGGGGATAGTGGAATTCTCGTATTCCCCACTTTAGTCTCCACTTGACTTGTTCGGCTGCCAGCGTCTATTTTTAGACCAGCGGACCTCGACAATCCGATAAATCATCACAGCTACCGGATTGTGGGGAGAAAACTTGTGAAATATCTACAACTCATAAGAAAGCATCGTCATCTTCGTTCGCTAGCAGCAAAGCTCTTTTCATGTTTCTTCATTCTCACCATTGTCCTGAGCAGGATGAGCCGGTTAAGATGACCAAAAGATCGCCGAAACGAAGCCGTCGCCTGTAGAGAACCTTAAAGATATTACATCACGTGCCAGCAATTTCATCTTTTCATGTGGATTTTCTTTGCATTGTTGATCATATGTGGTCTCGCGTGCATGAGATCATTGAGATGATATTTGGTCGGTATGGTGGCTGAAAGATGGCGGGCGCTTGCTTTCAACTTTGAGAGATTGTGGTGGCCATGAGATTATATGTCATCAATGCGTTTGTTGTACTGTACGAGTTGGGCCAATTGAATGCTTGTGAGGATTCGAGAAGATGATTGTCAGCTCCTTCCATCAGCCACAAACGGCGAGCTTGGATACCCGCAGTTTGCCTCACTCCTCGACTGCGGGCAGACAGTCGCCGCAGAGGTGCCACTCAAATCGAGCCGCTCATGTTGATGCTACATGTATCCTGCGTTGGCCCATGCATTTGCTCCTTCTCATGTTCAGTGTTTGTTGGAACCAAATCTGGAGGGTTTAAGTCACGTTATGTTATTATCTGGCATGTTTTGAAGTATTGCTTGGATTTAATTTGTTGTGCTGAATCCGTCCTATTGTTTTATGCCCTTGGCCTAAAAGCTGGTTTCTTGGTAGTCGAACTCCCGCATTATAGCTCGCTTGCTCTCCAAAAAATATTTGTGGAATGATTGCATGTGAAAGACTCATGGCTTGGAGTGTAGAACCATGAAAATGTCGTGTTAGCCGAAACAAGTTTTCCGAGAAATTTGATTCCTTCTTTAAGAGAAGTTGATTGATTGGATTTTCGTTAAAATAATTCTTAAGCTCTAGGGAGTCTGGAGCCTTGTTTTGCCATGTATTCGCCCAAGTTGGACGTATCTTGCATATCACCACCCAATGCATGCAAGCGAGCCACTATCTTACCACGCAACCATGAAGTTGAGGGTGTTGACTTAAGGTTGTTATTCACCTACACAATTGTGAACATCTGAGCTAGAAGTACAAGCACACTTCTGTGGATTATTCCAATTCAAGGAAAATGTATTTTGCTTCGGTTTCGTGTGAAGATGTTTTCTCTCGACAGTCAAAATGCCCCTACTTCTCTATTATGTCCCTACAAATCGCCAAAGGCCTCGGTCTCGGCGGTTCCATGACCCTTATGTCTCTTGCAAGAAGGTTCGGAAGCTGGTGGAACACGAAAGAGGAACACCCCGGTTTTCTCTCTCTCTCCTCGACATTGATGAGATGACCTTAATAACTCGTGGTAGCTTCCTTGAACTTCAAGCCTTCAACAAAAGATGGGGATCCTCAATTCACGGCTTAGCTGATGGGCAAGCTAGCCTTGGAATTGCTATCAGTCTGATTCACCTCTGCTTTGATAACTTAAACATTGCCGCCTCCCCTCATGGAAGAATTTCGGCTCAAGTTGCCAATTTGTCTACACAAGACCTCACCAGGTCAGATGGCGACGAGTTTCCTCAAGATAGAGGACTAAAACGATATTTGAGACTATCGACTTCAGTGTCACTTAAACAAACAGAAGATTCACTGCCGAAATTCTTGTTTTAGTCACAAGATTGCTGCGAAAGTTAAACGGGAATTGATAAGTAACAAGTAGATTATTACTATTAGTACAGTACCTTTATCACAGCTAGACAAACCCAAAACTATGCAAAAAATAAATTTAAAAAAAGACGAACTGCAGTGCACTGAAGCGCGTTAGGGATTGAGCTCAACGCGGGGATTGAACCTAGACTAATATTAGACAATTCAATTCTAGATTAAAGGGACGTGTTTGCTTACCCGCAACCTTGAGATGCCTTGACTCCTGAGAATCGCAAGAGTCCCACGCTCTTCCGATTGAGCTAGCCGGGCAGGTTTGTTGTTGAAGCGTTGTGGTTGTATCGGAATATGCCACAGAATCTATATACCCAAATAGTGTTATGTGTTGTGTGGTGTCACATTTTTAACGTGACAGAATATCAATGAAGTTTTGATGTGGGCCAGTAGAAAACATTCGGCCCGAATATTAAGGTCCACAGCTTGGAAGCCTAGAGCAGAACCAGTCATAGTTTTATCAATTAACATTGTAATTTATTTAGAATATCTGACCCCTTTGGAGAGTCCAGATATCACAGACGAAGTTAATGGACATAGAAGGGAAATATAGCGGTACAATGACAGCATTTCTCCTCTAGTAGGAGGATGTGCTTTTGTCGTGAACCATGAGATATGCAAGCCGCTCCAGCAACTTCGCAACTTTTAACGACTGACGTTAACATGGCCCCAGAAACACGGTATTCTTATTATTAGAATGAATTGTAAGCCCAAAGTTGGCACTTGCAAATGTTTGCCAACCTATGTGCAAGCGTTCTCGGTATTTCAGGCGTTCTTCATAGATTAATACTATGCTGTATCTAATAAACTAGCTTACATTCAGGACTTGGAGTCACAAGTAGTTGATGGCTGCTGGGGCTTCAGATCATCGGAAGTAATTTCCACCGCGAAAGAATTTGTCACAAGCCTGTCACAAGACAAGGTCCTGCACCACGAGGAAATCATATCGATTATTGCATTCCTCCTATTCAGTCACAAAATCACCATTCAAGAAGGCACTGACACCATGGGAAGGGACTGGTTGTGTGAGAGTTGTTAGTGAGAGAACCGTTGCATACAACAGTCTCCTCAAACCCTCTTTCACCCCTGTAGAAACCAGTCGGCGGCATTCTAATTTCTAAGGAACCATGAGGGCATCGTCAAACTCGGCTTGGTAAGTTTTAGCACTCATGCTTTGTTTGGCAAATTGCAGAAAATACAACGACAAGACCCACGAAAAAACGTCTCAATGACTGGACCCGAATCCAATTTCACAAAACACATTGAAGCAGATGTGGACGGCAATTCAGACAGATCTTTCCTTGTTATCCGCTGTAAAGGCAGAAGGATTGGACTAATAACCACTGAATTGACGGACATGCTATTCTGTTTTAAGTACTGTCCATGAGACCGACCCATTGCGATGCCTCATCAAAAAGTCATCCAGAATTATGGGAATGTGATGAAGCGGAATTACTAAAACTCGAGCTATTATTCCCTCCTACGGGTTTAGAGAATCCACAAAAAGGCGGGGGCGTCACTATTTTCTAGCATATAACCAAGCCAACCTCCGGTGCACAGCCGTCGGTTCCGCAGACAATGGGTTGGGTCCGTGGCGACTAATTACACTACATCTGCTATAGAGGTTGTTTAACTCAAAAATAATTCTAAAATGACTGATTCATTGAGTATTTAGAAGGGGGGGGGGGGGGGGGTGGCACGGTATATATACATGGAAAAGTGGATCCATAGCCTATGCATAAATAGGGAGAAATCCTCCTATTCCCTGTGTGATAGAGGTTGCACAAGAAAATAATATACGAGGAAATAGGATGTATGTTACTAACACTAGGCATTAGGCATAGGATTAAAGAATGACCAGTCTCATAGCGACCTGCTCTCAAGTTACTTTTAATACCGCCAACCCAGCAAGCGTAGGCGAGACTGAGGCTCACGAAGAGGCGCTCGATGTAAGTTGCGAAATATTTGGAGTATAAAGCAGGGATGCTCAAAGTACGAATTAGAAAGCAGTTAATGTCAGCTTTTATGGAACAACACAGGGGAAGGAACTGCCGAAGGAGAAACTGAAGGTCAAAGAACAATTTTGACAGGTCCCCATAATCGTCTGCTTTCTACATTTGACCTGATTTGAAACCCTCCTAGAAAGGTTCTCACACTGTGTTCGCAACCGAACTCGGACCCGTGAACCAACCAATGCTACAGAAATGAGACCCACTCATTGTTTGTCGTTCGTGTACTTCATCATGGCACCTTCTGGACTTGCAATATTGATTGGCGCCGGACCAAATGCTATAAGCACCTCCACTTATTTACAATACACAACCATCTAATAATTCTTAAAAGGGCATGGGAATTGCACGGATCCTCTCTCATCCATCCCACGGAAACTACGCCGTTGCCCTCCTGGCCCGAGGATAAGAAAGTCTTATTCAGTCCGTAACACTATCCTCAAGGACTCGCCCAAAGCAATTATCGAAACCTTCTAACATCCACCAATGCCGAGGAACTCCGAAGGTCATTCAAAGATATCCGCGAACATGCCTCCATCAAGAACTTATTTATAACTAGTAATACTTTAAAGCGAGATACTTAAAGTATAACGATTCGCTAGGCTTGGCATCTTATTAAGTCTATTAGGTAACTAGCTTGGGTCGGTTTATTTGTTATACACGGATAGAAGTATAGTATTAGATTATTACGTAGTCTTTACTAAGAGGTAAAGTCATTAAAGTAACTAAAGAGTAAATACATACTATTTAATTACTATATTAAGTTAAGTACGAAGCTTTTAACTAATAGGCGAGGATCTAGACTATATAGTTGTGATTATATAACAATCTAGCTAAGTAGCTCGGGTTAGTTAGCTACTTATGTTACCTGACCTAACTACGACGCTTCTCTTTACTAGGCTTGTTCTAAGTCCTTAGCCGAGCCTTAATACGAGGTAATCCTATGATTATAACACTAACTCTACGAACGCTAATTAGCTTATAAAAAAAGAAACCAAGGAATTAAAGTTAACTAACGAAGTTATTAACTCCCCGAACGTTAATTAATAAGATCGTTAATATCAAACTAATATTATAGTACTATAGTGTTGAGGCGATTAAGTTGTTAGTAGAAAAAATCGAAGCTATCTTTCTAAGCTGTCGTAATTAGCATATATAGTAGAGGTGTTAATATCGATCTCTAAAATAGTAATTAGATCTTAAACAGAGGAGCGATTAGAGTTAACTTACGATATTTAACTTCGCGAACGTTAATTAATATTATATAATATGTCTAAATATTAGGGTGGTTTACCCACTAGTTTCTCCTTTAGTAGAGCTTATGAAAAGACAGAATATGTATAGTGTACTAGGGGGGGGGGGGGGGGGGTGTGGTTTTAGGTGTAACTGACTGAGGAGAATTCCACCTCAAAATCAGCTATACTATCCCCTGTAACTACGAAGTATGTGTTAGTGTGTGGGCTAGTAAAACTACACTATGATTCGTTATACAATCCTTATACTAGATCCACTAAATAGTATTTATTTAAGGAGGGGGGGGAGTACTGTACATAACTAGAGGCATAAGCGTCGATTTGTCCTTCAGTTGAGCTTAAGAAATGTTGTGGGTATTAGCTCCTACTGTTATACACCTTATTCTTAACTGTTGAACGTAATATGAATATCATTAAAGCCGCCGATCCTACAAGCTCTCCATCTAGGTCTGCCTTTATTTGTTAGTAGTGATATTAATGATACGGAAGCTAATAACCAACTCCACCCGAGCAAAATATAGGCAACTACAGTACCAAAGGCCACATTAAAAGGTAAGAAAAGCCGTGGAGATGCACGTGCAGGGGAGGGCGAAAGCCAGCCAAAAGAGCAAGAAGGGTGTAAGAAATGGATTTTCATGCCTCTTTGGTAACAGTCAATTTTACCTTGCTTTATCGGGATTTTACGTGGATTTATATTACAATTGAAGTGGGTTTTACACTTTGCGTACGTACAAAACACTATGGATACCAAAAGTCTAGTCGAAATTGTATGCTCACCATGAGTGGATTCCATCGATAAATCATAGAATCCAGGGAAAACTCGTATTGATGAACACAATACTACAGATGGTACGCAAACATGGAGCCGATCCCCCTTCGCACGTTGACTCAGCTGCTCAATTATGAGAGAATGGTAGCCGATCCCCGTTTCAAAGGCATCACCATGGCATCGAGCTTCAACCATCCGGGCCTCATTGCCAGCTTCTCCAGGCCGTGGTATGACCCCTAGATAACCCACTTTCTTAAGAAATGCCCTGTGTCTGTTTAGTATGTGCCATGTCCTGCGAAATAAGCGCTTCATACGACTAAAAATTATTGATCAGAAATAAGAAGCTTCACATCTTGACGGGGAACCCCGAGGGGATCAAAGGTTCAACTGCGCCTCTGTCTGAAAGCTACAATATCAATGTCGAGCCATTCCCTGAAGCTAAGGACCTCACTCTTGCGCAACCAGAAAAAATCTACCATACCGCACATTCCCATCACGATAGCTGCTATTCGGCCATCAAAAATTTTATGCCTTCTTCTCCATCTGCGGGAACAGACAGCAATTGGCTATTCAAGTTTGTGATGAGGAACTTCTTCTCTGCTCTCTCTATTGTATGAGGAAACATGCTTACACGCTGGGAATAGGAAGGGATCCTGGTAAATACCACCTCCTGTATTCCAGATACTTCCTCCCCAAAGGGCCAAAGCTTGCTACAGTCACAGCGAATATGGCTGGAAGATTTAATTATATAGACGGAGACGAGGATAATGAAGCCCATTGGGCTATTTGTTTCATCTCGTTGATATCACACATATGCGGTAAGGGGAGGCTGGAAAAGGAATCTACGGCGAGATTCACTACCTGGGAAAGGCGAGCTAGAACGAAGAGTCTATGAATAAAGTTTGCGAGGGTGTTAGTTCTCAAGCAGCTTGTTCCACATATCTCAACGTTACTAAGAAGGAAAAGAAGCGATTGGGGGGCATTTCGAGACGAGCCATGGAGCGCTGGGAGAAGAAATATGAGCAAGGATGGTGCTGGTGCGATGATTGTGGACGAGGTGGCCTGCTCCTGCGGTGTGGAGGGTGTTTGGAGAATGGAATGTGAACCAACTCTTCCCGTCCCTGTGTTCTCCCGCATATATTGTCACCCTCTTTCTTGCAATCCCTAAGAATTTACTGCTCGTGGACTTGAGGTTTCCGTGTTCGGACAATGAATTTGTAAGATTAGTCAATAAAGTATCGCTAGGGTACAGTACATTTTGCGACGTAGCATCCCCGGCAGCTTCTCGAAGAAATGGGCTTCACAGCGGTGATATTCCAGCGCCCAATTTGAACAACACACTGGCTATCAACAGTTCTAGCAGGAAGTTTCGGTCTCGAGAAAATTATGTGTGGTAAACTCATGGTTGCCCGCAAAGGCTGTGTCCGAAATAATGACCATCTACTCCATATCAGGAAGAAATGACAGATTGTCGACAAAAAGTAGAACCGCTCATAGAAACAGCCCCCCAGATCCATCAAACTACCGATACATCAAAGCGAGCTACTCCCATAACAATAATTACTTCCATCAGCAGGATATTTGTCGGAGAAGAATATTCCGCTATATCTACTCGCTACCACTCCAGAATCGGCGAACATGTGATAGAAGATACAATTGTCTTGTTTCGTAGAGGATGGCGCCTGATATGAATAAGACTGGCACTGAGAGATGTACATGCACTTCCGCTGGCAGACTAACACATCCGAAGTCCTGGCGCTGCCCCATTGATTTGATTTCAAGGCCGTGTTTGCTGTGCCTTGAATGTGGCAACCTTTCACTGCCGTCTTCGTCGCAATGGCCGTAGGAGAAGTGCTTGTGGCTGATGATGATGTGGTACGAGCGCTCATGGGTTGTCGTATTGTCGTAGGTCGAGTAGCTCTCTCGACTTTCAGAAATGTGACTCGAGGATATTTTGTGGTCGACGTTATGACTGTTCGAGTCAAAGTTGCAATATCTGCAACTGCCCGTGGTTCATCGATGAATACAGGAGGGATTGCCCATGACAGAGCCGAGAATAATGCGAGGAAGAGACCTGTTTGGTAGAGCATCGTGTGGTGAACGAATCCTCGCTACACAATCTGAAGAGATGTCTAGAAGTGCGAGCTGCTTGCTGGTAGGCAAATTAATGAGGAAGCCCTATTGAAGTTGCCAGAAAACAAACTCAAAATTTTCTGCCGAAGAGATCACATTTATCAAGGACTATATCCAGCTATACCGAGTCCGAGTAGACTTTTACTCGTGGCAAGGTCTTGGCATAGGCTGATTGGAACCACTACTTTTATGCAAAAGCCGGATGATTGAAAGCGCTTTCTAGCCTGCGAGGCAAAACATCTGGATATGCGGTACCTGCAATGGTGTTTGGCTCCCTGCTTCAATCCTCGGTAGAGATGCATTTATTGAATAGTTGCACTCCACCAAGATCTTGTGTTCAGCTCCATGATTTGCCGAGATGTTTCCACGCGATGCGATTTATGGATGCCATATCTGCTGCGAACGTGAGGGTGTATATAGGAGAGAAAAGTGCTGATGTGATAGATCAGCTTCGTCGTATGAGTGGCCAGCTACGGTTCTTTGGGCCTTTTACGACACCATTGTGTCTTGTATACGGCAATGAACTAGAAGCAAAAACGCTAAACACAATGAAGGGCAGGATGATGAAAACTTAGGCCCCTCCTCTGATAGAAATCGAGGAGAGAAACAAGTGTAGAGTTGTGAACGCGACAAGCGAGGCGGATAGACGATGACATGGCGAAATGAAGAGGGATGTTACCATCACGTGACTGTAGTTCTTCCAGGGCCCCTTCTAGGTTGTGTTTGCCAGTATATTCTTGTCATATTCAAGCCTTATTGAGTGTTTGATAGGCGGAAGTAGTTCTTTCTTTGTCTTGGGTACCGAGCATTTAGTCCAATTTGACACAAGATATCCCATCATGGTCATGTGAAAGGTAAGACGAGTGAGAGGTAACGTAAGACGGCCGGATCCTTGCCGACCTCAATCCATGACGCACATTATCAACACAACCATCTTATACCACACGACTGAGGGATTGACTTTCGTTCTCATTGTGTGCAATTTTGAACAACTTAGGCCTGCGACGTCACAATGGAGGTCGATCATCCCAACAACCCTCCTGAGCTTCCCTTCAATCGGGCTTGTGATGCGTGTCGTGTACAAAAAGTCAGATGCCTTCCAAACGACTCAAGTGCAACGTCCTCCCACTCAAAATCATGTCAGAGATGTCTCAAAACTGATCGACAATGCATCTTCACAGCGCCCCAGAAGAGAAAGCAGCGCAAGAGGACCGATACCAGAGTAGCTGAATTGGAGAAGGAAGTCGAGGCGATGCGTGCTCTATTTGATCGCAAGCAGAATGAGGAGCTACAATCTAAGGCAGAGCCGCAATTGGTTACTCAGGCAAGGAATTTGGGGGTCTCGATTGCCATGAAACCCATAGCCCAGAACAAAGCTCAAGGCCGACCTACTTCAACGCTGGGCACCAATTCTCCTTGGGAGAGCCCATCTGTAACGACGTCTTCTGAGAACCTAGACGTCTCACGAGAGAGAAACGCTCTGAGTTCTTCTATCTCTAATGCTGGCATGGATGTGATTGACCGCGGCATCATATCATTGCAAACTGCAAAAGCGCTCTACCAGATATACGTCACGGACCTCTTCCAGCACTATCCAGCTGTGTATTTACCTCCCGAAATAACAGCGGAGTCGCTTAGGCTCTCTAAGCCTAGTTTGTTCCTTGCTATTATAGCCGCAGCTTCAGCCAAAACGGATCCTCATCTGTACAGTACTTTACATACCGAAGCCGTTGCAGACTATGCTCATCGAACGGTCGTTAACAGTGAAAAGACTCTAGAGCTTGTTCAGGCACAAATAGTAACTTCCATCTGGTATTATCCCCCTGGAAATTTCTCGCAGCTGAAGTTTTACGAATACATTCACATGGCTACAACCATGGCTATGGATATTGGCGTTGGGATGCCCCCACGTGCTTCAAGAAGAAGATACGGAGGTTCAGAGAAGCCTTCTCCAGGCACAGAACAAAGCCAATCTCAGATTGATGAAGAGATTGAGAAGAGAAGGACGATCTTGGTCTGTTATATGATCTGTACTGGGTAAGGAATCGTCAATTCTACTAGTTTATTTGCTTACAACTATTAGAGTTTCGATGAGCATGCGACGTCCAAGTATGCTTAGATCTAACAGCTGGATAAATGATGCCCTCGGGTATCTGAAAGCAAATGGCAACTGTTTGGCTTTGGACCATATCTTAGTTGCATGGGTAGAGTTGTTGCAGATCACAGAACAGATTGTCTCAGCCTTCTCTTATGATGACATTAATAACCTCGCCATTCGTAAGTAAAGCTGCCTATGAATCCTGTTTACTGCATTATCACAATTTGTTCTCGGTCAATGGTCATCGCAAAGATAGACGAGACTGCCTAATATCCCGGAAGACTAACTTGTCATTGTGCAGTATCTGAGCCTAGGATACAGATGATGCTCGGCGGCTTTGAACAGCAGCTTCTTAGCTGGAAGGAGAAGGCGGGGTCACAGGGGAATCTCAACTGTAATTGGAACCTTCAATGATAGAAGAAAGTGCTAACATCAACAGTTGCTCTGTTTGTCACATATCATCACACACAAATCTTCGCTCATGAAATAGCCATGCATGATGATCATCTGCCCGAGGACTTCTTACCGCCTTACAGGCTTGACAAGGTTATCTCGATTGCCCCGGAGCTTAATGGCTCGCAATCTTTCATCAAAGCTACAAGCATGATTATAAGTTCGAGCCATGCACTGCTTGATGGCCTGCTGGAGGCAGAGGTCGATGTTCTCAGATGCCTGCCAATATTCAATTTTGTATGTATGACATATACACTTGTGATGCTCACCAAGTTATACATATCTTCCAAGATACCTGCGAGTCAAGTCGGATCTGTTATCAATCCCAGCATGATTAAGTTAGGCTCCTACTTGGAGACGCTTATCGAGAAACTTGGAATGGCAGTTGGTCCGATGGAGTGCCGTGCTCCCTTTACCTTTATGGGCCTGCTGATGCGGCTTCAGATATGGTACAAACGACAGGAGAACGATACTCACTTCAAAACCCCAAAGGATCTCTACAACGTTCTCGATCATTGCTATCTACCTCCGCCCCCCGTACTACGGACGACCCCTGAGGTCACTGATCTGCAAGGACTTGATCAAGACACGGCGAATGGCCGGATGCAAGAGTCTCCAGTCGCAGGAGACGACCGGTCAGATAACATGAAGATGATGGGGTTACAAGAACTAGCCACCATGCAACCTCTGCCAAATTTTGACGTTGATTGGAGCCATCCGGACATCAATCAGTTCTTAAGCTTCGGCACTATGGATTCCAACACATTTTATGGTAATTGGGTCCCAGGAATTGAAATTGAAGCCGACTTGAATGGCCAGCAACCTCCTGCAGATATCGATTGGGCTCCTCAGCATTTCATGGATACTTCATTCTGAATGTGACCAATGGGCTGAAACCCGCAGCCATGCCACCTGAGGGACGTCATCTCCCCGTGTCACTTCAATGCTGTATATTACTCTCCAAACTCGCTCGTTGTACGAGAGAGATGTTTCGTAGCTCTGTCATCTCCACACGGACCGGATAAATATCTACATAGCGGACATGTACCATGAAGGAAGTTCCAGAAAAATTCTCGATCCAGACGACTCCGACCATGCTCACGCAACCTTCACTTCAATCCTTCTCCTCGATCACGGCATAACAAAGAACATATACCCTCGGCCCAGAGAATGCAAGTAAATACGGATGTATCACAGCTCCACTCCACCCTACATGGGTTGTACACTAGACCACTCAAAATGCCATACCTCCCCCCATGCATCTACAAAACCACTCCCATTGGGTTCCAAGTGCAATGTCCAATGAGTGATGCATAGAAGGATGCAGAACAATGATTTTTTGGAGAAGCCGCTAACGCAGTGGATGGAATGTCTTATCGAATAACTTTAACAACCTTCCGAAAGCACGCCATTCCGAGGCTCAAGGGCGCAAACTAAATGCAACGTCCTTCTATTGTATGGCTTCATTGGTATCTCTGTGTATACATTGAATGCACATTATCCAGAGAACATGAATAGATACGACCGCTGGTTATCATCGAGTTCAGTTCTGTGATGAACCATTGGGGACCAATATTGCTGTTGACAACCTTCCCGATGGGCACCTGTCCGAAGGTCAAAGTCCAGCTGTTTGAGCTTAACGTAGCAATACCCACCCCCATAGGAGGAGCAATGGCTTGGTTCAAGACTAGCCCAGCAGGATCCAAAAGATTCTCCCACGCTTTGGCCGGATCCGTGGCTGAATCCATCTATGCCGTGTTGCACCAGAACCTCCATTTCCTTGACAAAGATCGATGGCGACTCCACATTTCATCTATCACTTATCATCTATCCCGCATGGTGCCTGACAGATTGCGGATCTATCCTTGTCGCTCATTTCTGCACATCATATCTCTGGCAAGCTTCGACACTAGCGTGCTTGTCGATGAGACCCCGTCCTAGGCGATCGTCTTCGTCATCCCAAGTTTTCTTCACACTCTCGTTATCTGCTTCTCAACTCCAAGTAGCGGTCATCCTGACATTCCATTGCTAGATTCAGTCGGTCATAAAGTCTTTGAACGTGGGCCCTCCCCTGATTTTGGTTGCCATCACCGCAAGATCATTGTCTTTGCTGCCCTTTAGACAATTTTCACCTGTGGCATTCCTAGATGTGCATGATCCAACCCATCCTCGTTGCTTTTGTATGCCACGTTTTTGCTATTATTGCTTTACAGACGCTCACCATCCTGCTTCTTGCATAAGATTGAGCTACGGCACTAAGCACTTTAGCGAGCACGCTTGCTGGACTAGTTCGTGATCTTTTATGGCTTCTTCCCTTTCTCAAAGTACCTCCGTGTTCACCAAACGTCACTTGCGCCGAATCACTTCCCTCGAGTCCCCTCTCAGCTCTCAACTCTCAACTCTCAAAGCTACAAAGTTACAAAGTACTATTAAAATCGCCCCGCAATCCTCCCCACTCTCTCGCTTATAGAGACCACATACGCCCTCTGGCAGGGCACCCCTACCCCTCCTTCATGCCTCCAGAATGAATATTCACATTCTTTCACCTGCTATCTTATCTCAACCGCAAGCCAAGAGATCAGTTTCCACCATTCTACATGACTTCAAACATATACAATCCTCCTCCCTTGGCACCACTTGCATGCCAACACAACCCGCAGTCACACATTGTTCCGAAAGCAACCCCTTTTCCGTCCCAACTATATGCACCGAGCATTCCTGTTCATGAAGGACGTACTAGCGTCGAGGAGACTACGGATTAGAGGCTTCTCCTTGCGCATGCATTTCGTTTTCTTATCACTTTTGTATTCCGCACTGCATATGTTCTCCTCGTCCACTTCCGCGACTGTTCGAAAAGTGGATCAAGCTGGACCTCAAACTCGGCCGCTACTGTCCCAATACCACATGTTCGCGCTAGGTCGCCGAAGTATATGTTGAGAATCGGAGGGGAAGAGAATTTGCCTCGCTGACGAATTCCTCCGTCCAGGCTGCATGGCTTTTCGTGTCTAGAACATGAGCTTCAGGTACGGCTTATTAATCATCCTCACTTTTCGTGATGGCCGACCTGATCCTTTTTGGGATTTCACGACCCCGACCAGAGGACCAGGTTGCAGCCTCTGGCGAACGGCCACGGGTCGTATGGCCCACGGTTGCTGGACAGGTTCACGTCTCACGAATACCACGAATCCCTCAGCTGAGAAGCCCAAGTCATCATTGGGATGTTTTTCCATGACCCAGCAGATCTTGCGGTTCCAGGCTACCACCAGGGCCTATTCCGATCACCATCAGCCCTCTCTTTCTCTGTCGTTTGAGTCGTTCAAGACATACGAGTGCTTACGACCTCATCCTCCGAAGAGAAAACTCTACGCTTCGTACCACGGGACGTCCACGCAGCTCCCTCTCGTCACCTGCATGGCCAAGAGCCTCTCTATCTTCGTGTCCAAGGTCCCAGCGCACCAACGAAAGCTTAAACACACCGTCGAGAACCACCCTACGCCACCGTGCTGTGGTACGATAAGTACATTCATCCAGCCCACGGCCACCGCCATCCAATCAGGACATCTCGTATCCAGGCGTGAATGCAAGGAGGGTGCGTATACCACCTCCCGCAATAGGGCGGGGTGTGGCGTTGGCATCCTGAGATTTCTGCACCGGGACAGGGAGATATATGCACAGCAGAATATTCTCCTATGAGATATGTATCGGAGGAGGTGGCATTTGTTCAGACACCGCAGGTCTGCAGCAGAACGCGGTCGACGGGGGAGTCAGTACAGTCGACAGAAAGGAAAGAAAGGAGCGGCACTCCAGTGGATCATCTCGGCACTCTTACCTACGTACGAAGGGACCACAGTCCATACGGACTGTATCCATCGTCGTGCTCTGACGAGGTCGGAATAGAGTAGGCAAAGCGCCAGCCACCCGCATGCTGAGGCCCTCGTCGTCCACGGAAAATCCCCGTCGCCTACGAGCCATACACGGGTTCTATATTTCCAAACACAGTGGAGGCAGAGGCAGAGGCAGAGGCAAAGGCACACACGTCCACGGCACGGTTCGCACTCTACCTATCCCCACGAAGAAGGAGAGAATCCCCCACGCCCCTCCTCCTCCTCCTCCTCTTCCACCATCTCCCTCCCTTCGAGCCATCCCAACTCAATCCTCCGTCATCGTTCGTACATCGAAACCGGCGCCCCTGAGTCATCCGACGCCATTTCTCTCGTCGTCGTACCGTCCCAACGCCCATTCACTGACTCGCCTCCACCACGTCTCGCCCTTCGCGCCGTGCACACACGCCAAACCCCCCTGCGACGCTGACCACCACGTGTTTCCACCCTTCCTATTCCAGCGCGCGAACGGCCTCGGAAACCCCCTCCTCGACGCCGCTCCCGGAACCTGAGTCCTGACTCCTGGGCGGACGTCGAAGGATTGACTGCGTTGTCCGAGCTCAAGCGAGGCCGTTCGTTTACGCAGCAGCAGCAGCACGTACTGTTCAACGTCCTCCGTACCGGAGAGGACAGAGTTTGGAGAGGAGAGGAGAGAGGGAGTCGGCGAGGGGGACTTGGGCAGGTTTAGCCTGAGTGAGGCAGCCCACTTTCCTAATGTAGCGGATGGAGGAGAACTCGCAAAGGGAGGGGGGGATGGACTTCTGGGAGGCGTGAAGTATGTGGCTGCAAGAGATTCACCCAAACAGACACAACAAAACAAAACAAACGAAACAAGCGAAACAAACAAAACAAACAAACAAAACAAACAAAACAAACGAAACAAACGAAATAAGTGAAACGAGCGAAACAGGCGAAATAAGCGAAATAAGCAAAACAAATAAACAAACAAAACAAACAAACCCCTTAAAAACATCCCGAGGATTGTGAAGATTTTCACCCGAGGCACAAAAAATCAAGGCTCGTTTCGAGGCCGTTCTCATATACACCCGTGTGTACGGTACAGTACAGTACAGCACAGTACGGTACGATCGCACGGTACGTACGAGTTACAGTATTTGTCCGTACGGAGTCCTCCCCTTCCCGTACTCCGTACTGTACGGAGCACGTAGTAGGTACAGTAAGTACTCCCCTCCCCTAATTAAATGTAACTGGCTAGGCTGGTATAGATAGAATATGAGAGCAAGCCGGCACGTGCAGCCCTGGAGCAGTTATATTTGATTAGGGAGGGGGGAGTACGGTACAGACTGTACAGTACAGTAAGTAAGTGCATGCTCCGTGCCTCGTCCTCCGTCCCGCACCGTGACACCGCTGTCCTCGTCGTCGACGTGGACCAACCCCACGGACGCGCTTCACGGTCGTCTCTGTAAGTACGAGTACGCCTACGCCTCTGTCAAAGGCATCCGCAAACTACTGTACGGGCGGCGTACGGGGTCCGGACGGAGCACAAGTGAGCCCTTGGCCCCTGGATCCTCCCCTGCCAATCCATCCCCTCCATCAAACCAGAATCTCCCCTTACT
This sequence comes from Amylocarpus encephaloides, assembly GCA_019669835.1. Taxonomy (NCBI): domain Eukaryota; kingdom Fungi; phylum Ascomycota; class Leotiomycetes; order Helotiales; genus Amylocarpus; species Amylocarpus encephaloides. Next base: position 41,810 of record MU251577.1, read on the forward strand.
GTGCCATCCATCCCCCTCCATCAAATCAGAATCCCCCTTCCCCTTCCCCTTCCCCCATCCCATGCCCCTCTCCTCCACCTCTCCTCCCCTCCTCAGGGGGTGGGGGTAAACTCCCGCTCCAGACCCCATGTCCATGATGTCCATCTCACCTAATCTGACAGACGGGAGACGGCTCCCAACGGCTCCCGCGGTTCCACCCGCCGATTCACCCGCCCCAATCGCTAGTTGTTCCTGTTTGAATTCTTGGAGTACCCTTCGAGTCGTCGAGCAGAGTCGCAGTCTGCAGACGTCCTTGGCCATGCCCCCCTGTGCGGACTGATCCGGGAGTGTCACGTGACTGTTTCTCGTGGCCCAAGCGAGAGCGGCTTTGGCGTCGCCAGCGCCCACTGAGGGACGGTCGTGGAGCCATGCGAGGCGGGATTCCCCATATGGATATTTATGAGGGCAAGTGCCGGTGAGAACTGAGATTCTGGTGAGATCCGGATGCGACATGACGACGTGAGACGGATTTCACGTGATCCGCCGGCCAAAGGAGACCGGCAGCCTGCAGCCAACCTCGCTGACCAAGAACCACAAGAGAAAAGAGAATCCAGGATCGAGTCACATATCCAAAGCTGAGATTTTAGTCATGTAATTCGTTGATCCAAATCCTATCATGATAACTTTCGTCCCACGGCACGCCCTTGGCCTTGGATGTCTCCCGTCAAATCCAATCCCGAAAAATGTAGCCGCCCCTCCAATCCATCCACCTTCCCATCCACGACTCCGCTCCCCCACTCCAATACGCAAAACACCAACGACCCTGGTCGCGACATCAGCCCCTTCTTCTATGTGTGTATCATCCCCAGACCGCCCAAGAGACTATGAAAATCGACACGATGAAATATGACATGCTGCATTATCCCCTCCCCTCCCGGCCTGGATTATATGGTGGGATCATGACCAATCAACATCCCACGAGTTTCGTAGCCATGCAATGCCCAAATCCAAAGAGATTCCGTCCCGGTCATGTCTGCCATTTTCATCCATCCGTGCCCCAAAAGATCATCCCCGCAACCAGAAAGAAATCGTCGACAGATGAGAGGGGGGTTCGTTAAAACATGATCCACTCCCCCTCACCACCTTCCATGAATCGGGACCATTTGAAAGGCCCGCCAAACTCCTCCTTGTGCTCGCGCATCTGGTTGCCTCCGTTGTCGCGATCTTCCCAGAGCTTTTCCAGGACTTCTAGCCCGGCAAGGTTGTTGAGATACCCGCTGCGGCCCATGATCTCCCTGCACTTGGCGCGCACGATGCTCTGTTGGAGGTCGTTGACACACTCGGAGCCACAGATGAAAAGAGGCCAAAGTAAGAACTTCTCGCAACCGGAACCCTGCTCCAAGGAGGTAACGTAGTAGAGGACTTGCGAGACAAGATTCTGAAAGTTGAGGTGTGCGGAAGGAAGATTAGGGCATGCCAGACGCTCAGTGTACAAGAGCGCCGCGTAACGGAAGGCCTCGGAGATATATCCGAAATCTCTTAGCTGAGTAGGCGATGGGGTCGTGGGAAGGGTGGAGACGAGTCGCGAGGGGTCAAACTCCCATTCCTGAAGGGATTTTCGAGCGGCCTTCCACTCCGTCCAGAAGTTGGTGCGGAGATCGTCATGAGTTGTGTTGTTTGTGAGAAGGGAAAAGGAGCTGTCGTCGTCGAGAGTGGAGGCGAATCCGTTGCCGTCGAAGTTGTGAGCGTGAAGGTTATAGAAGTCGACTAGGGCCTGGCCGGCGAGGCGTGGACGAGGGTTTGGCGGCGAGGGGCGTCTTGCCTGACCCGTGGGGGAGCGTCCGATGCTGTCGTCTAACACCGGTCGGTGTTGCGAAAGCATGTTGAGACGACCCAATCGAGCGATGGTCTTGAAGAGGACGGAATCACAGCCCGCCACATTCTCAAGCGCATGTGATGGATCTGATGGGTTAGCAATCATGTCGAGATAGCCGCCTCGAAGTTGGGCCTCCCTATCGTTGATGCTTGCAGCGATGCCATCAAAGTACGTGAAAAGGGTTTCCATCCAACCCCAGTTGCCGGTTTCCACCCCCGATTCGCGCATGCCGAGAATCTTTTTGACGCCGGCGAATTGAGTTCGGAATTGCGCGATTCCCGATTCACACATCCGGTAATGGCAAAGAATGAAAAGTGTCGCGAGGACACAGTCGTGACGTGCGGTGGAAGGGTCACTAAGTTGCTGATTCAAAAGAGATACCGCCAGGGATCGATGTTGATATTCCTCCTCGAGTGGCTGGTCGGTTGACCGTGGGTCCGAGGCAGGTGATGTTTGTTGATTGGAGGTCCTTCGGTTATGTGCTGGCCGGGCCCCGTTCGAGTTGATCTGGTCCTGTAGTTCGAGTTCCAGCGGTCTCCGCCAATGGTCCTGTCCTAAAGATTGTCGACGCTTCATCCGTAGATTGCAGGCAGAAAGTGCGCAAATGGCATGTTGTAGACTTCTGCTGGACGAGGCGAGACTCAAGATATGCTCCCGGTATGGATTGTTCGGACTGTCAATCACCACCACTGAGGGGCATATTATCTTCTCATAATAGTTTAGGAAGAACGAGACCCTGGGCGATGATTCCGTGGAGGATGACATGGAGTCCGGACCGGAAAATTGGTAGGGGTCCGCCTCGGAAGTTGCCTGTGAGGCTACATCATCATCATTGATAGAGTTCCAGCCGAAGTGGCTTGATCGAGCACTGGTGGCATATACCTCTATATCATTCGCGATGTGCTGGGAGCCTGGATATATAGTTAGCGATGCAATGTTCATGCCATCGGCAAAATGACTTTACCCAGCATCTCGTCGTCATAGAAGTTCTCATTGGTCGCCGATCCTGGCTGTGCCTGACGTCCTCCCTCGGCGATATCATAAAGATTCTGATGCGAACTGATGCTCGAGCTGATCTCCGACTGGGCGTAGAAGTGATCTGGGCAAGACGTAGGGCCGCGCGAGTCTCCCATCATGCCTCCCACGGGGCTGGCATCCGCAGTGGTGTTCCGCGATGAATAACCCGTGTAGATCGGCATAGGACTGCGCAGAAAGGGGGCATCATCCCCGGGAAAAGATTGGGTGATGGGGGAGGCGCTGTATTCGCTCTCCGCGTATGCGCTGAGGGATTCCAAGGAGCTCGACATGTGCAAGCCATCGCCGCGACCAAGACTGAGGGTGTGGGTGTGCAGTCTGTGGAGATGTGGGAGCTGTCTTTGGTGGCAGAGGCTGTCTTGTTGATAGTCGTGGAGAGGGTAATCTTGAGGAGCCGCCATATTCCATTCTGACATCTGCATAGGAGGAGTGACGCCATTGGGGGCCATATTGACAAAGTCATAGGTGGTATATGGATTCACTGGCATGGCGGCCGCCGCATTTTCCATCTTGATCTTGACGCCGTCCATTTCGCTCCCGTCGCGAGCGGGTGACACGGTGATCGAGTCAGTTCGCGGGCGCGTTGGAGGTGGGCTCTTCATGACGGGGGCAGATCTTGCGACTGGTAGAGACAATCCACGTAGTTTGCCACGGCTCGCGACTCCCACGCCCCAGGTCAATTGGGTCTTGTACCCCGAGCATTCTTTGCCCACCTCTAGACATTGCGAGCAGTATGGGCGTCGGCGATCGCATTTGGTGTTCCTCTTGGTACATGCGAAGCAATCGTCAGAGGCCCCACTGGCGGGCGCTCTTCTACGTCGTTTGCGCTGTGGTACTGTCGGCGGGTCCGAGGCAGCACAAGTCGAGGCCGGAGGGCAGGCGAGGGGTAAGGTCATGATGTTGTTGGAGGAGGATAAAGAAGAAGAAGAAGAAGTGGTTGGAGAAAGATCCGAAAGGGAGGAAATCGAGGGGGGCGAGGCTGGTCCTTATTGAGGCAAGTCTTGACGTGAGGACATCGAGGTGGGTAAGAAGTGGCTTATGTGAAGGACGATGGTGGACTCTCTACGCGTGGGCAGCACGTTTGTACTACTGTTCTAGTTGTAGAAAGTAGGATGAGGTGAGAGGAAGTGGGCACCAGGTATGGTTTATGGGAGATGTCCAGGATGTCGATAATGTGCCTCTTAGGGGGGTCTGGAAGAGCTAGGAAGAGCAGACGCGGGCATCCAGCTCAGACTAGGAATGGATCCGGCTTGCTTGTTCGTGAACCTGTGGTGGAAGTGGTGGAAGTGGTGGATGTGGTTGGACCAGGAGAGGAGAGAGCTATTGCTGGCAGTGGCAGCTGTCGGACCCTTGAGCTGTGCGTGCAGAATGTCTGCAAGAGCAAGCTTGTCTCCTGTCTCCTGTCTCTGGTCTCTGGTCTCTTGTACTCTGTCGTTTATGAAGCCAGGAGGACCAGGAGGACGGGGACGGGGACGGGGACCAAGACTAGGACCAGGAGGACGAGGACCAGGACCAGGAGGAAGGGGTGTTCTGGGATGGGGATGCTCGTGGGTCGCGGGAGGTGCAGTTGTGCATTTTCTCGTCGAGTGGCAGCGGACAGTGGCCCACAGAATGCCTGTCCTTGGTAGGGGAGATGGAGATCATTTTGCCCTCAAGGCTCGACGGTTGACGCGCAGGGGGAGGAAGACATGAAGTGGTGTGGGAGTGTCGACGACGACGGAGGCTAGAGTCGCGGGTTGGCAAAGGAGATGTCGCCCGTTTGGGATGCCTCCGAGGGGGCAGTCTGGACGCGCTTGACGGGGACACGATAGATGCCAACGTCTTCTGCACCCCCGTCTGCTCCTCCCCGCCAATCATCGACGATGGAAGCATGGTGGAAGCTGCGTGAGAAGCAGTCTGCATAAGGTCTGCAGCCTTCCATGCAGGAATGTGCCTAGTCCTGGCGCTAGAAAGACACAATTGCCAGCCAACCAGACGTCTCCTTTCTGCATCTCTAGAACCGTAGTCTATACTCCTACCAGTTTCGCTACGGAGCGTATGTGTCGACTTGACGGAGTACACTCTGCTTCCACAGTACCTACTCGAGTCGCCTTCGAAGCTTCATTTGACGATCCAGATGGCAGGAGACTGCAGTCTCGCTTATGGCTCCTGCTCCTGCTCCTGCTCCTTACCATTTGGCTTTCCCACTGCCCTCTCCTCGCTTATACTCACTTGCACTCACTTGCACTCACTCACTCACTCACTCTCTCACATTCTCACATTCTCACATTCTCACTCTCCCACTCACTCTCCCACTCACTCTCCCACTCACTCGCCTCCCTCCATCCCTCTCTTCTCTTCCAAACACCCAATCATTGCTCTCTCCCGTGACCTGTGTTCGTCAACTTCGTCTCCACGTCCATGAAGCTCCCGAGGCACGACGCTAGCTGCAAGTCACCCCTCGCCCACCCCCCTATCATCTCTTCTCTGTCTGTCCGACTCCGTCGAGCGTCGACTCGCTTCGACTCGACGAAGCGTCTCCCTTTTTGGAACCCAGACCGCGACAGCGCATTCATTGGTCACCCGTCCGCGGTGATCTTGTCTTAGACTCTGGTGAGTTGGCAACTTGACGGTGATCACAAGCCGGGTCGACCTCCAAGGTCCAAGTCTAACCCGGAGAGTTCGTTCCCCACGTGCAGCCTTACTCCAGTATACAACATACATCCTTCCAAGGCGCATAAGCGCCAGACGGGACTGAGTAACTTACTCGCACCTACAGAAGGGTATACTCCGTTGAATTAAGGTTGTCGCATAGAGGCAGGCAAGCAGTGGTGGTCTTTGTCTCGACAAACGCTTGTGCGAAAGTCCTTATCGATTTTCCTCCTTCTCACCTGAACTCTTGTTCGCTTCGTACAAAATTAGAAAACTACTTGCGGATGACTCTCGTACCTGCGGATGCGAGAGTGGCTTTTTCTGTTCGTCGGCTGAACCTTCCACATCTGAGGTCTGACATTAACCTTAACACGATCCTCCACCACCCAAGGTTCGAAAATCACCGAATCCGTGCCGTCGATATGCCGTTCATGGTTCAACCTGACAACCTGCCTCCACCCGGCCACCTCCTCCACCCCAATCGCGGACAGTGCGAGTGCGAGGGTTCGAGCTTCGACCTAGCAGGCTAGCACCGAGCTTAGAAGGGAACCACAGGAGAACGAGTTCCTCGGTGCGCTGTTCATGTCCGTACTCGAGTCGGGACTCAGGAGTCAGGGAGCCGGGTTCGTCTAGGTTCGTCTGCGGGAATGCGCACTAGGGGTCGATTACAACTGTACGTTGTATGAATCCGCCTCGACTGATGTATGCCAGATGGACTCCGCGTCCAGAATCAGTCGAAATCCAGCCTTCCTCACCACCCGTCGCCTACGACTGGGTCGGACTCGGACTGATGAATCCCTCGCATTACGCTCCGGACTTCTGAGGACCGACGGCGGCCGGTCCCATATCAGGGACTCTTCTCGAGTCGTCCCTGGCCCGACGAGAAGACTCGGAAGAAGGGGGTCCTCCTGCTCTAACGCACGGAGGAGAACTTGAGGGGGAGGAGTCGGAGGGGTGAACTTGTGAGGCGTGAGACGGAGACCAGTGAGGCCGTGAGACATGGAGAATGGAGACCCCATCGCGTAATTCCATGGCGGCTGCAGAAGCGCGACGAGTTTGGTCTCGATTTACTCCGTATCCGGTTGATCAGGGGACCGCAAGGTATCCGGCCAATCACCGGCCAGCAAACACCGTCGCGCGATCAGAGCGTCTGCACACACCGTCATGGACCGTCATGGACGTTCATCAAGCCATCATCAACGCCCGACCCACGTCGGCACCTCCCATCATCTCCCGGCTTGACGTTTATGATTTACGCTCACTCTGATCGGAGTCTGATTATCGTCCTCGAGGATCCAACGCGAGATCACCAGTATATGTCGAGTATGCCAAGGGGCCAAGCGCCAATGGCAGTCCTAGGAGCCCCACTCTGAGCCACGGTCGTGTCCCCGGTGCGACGTCGAGAGTATGGAGGAGTCGACGGAGTTATTCTGTGCTATTTCTATCATGTGATTTATAATCAGTAAAGATTTGGTAGTGTGTGGGTCCGCATGGCCGCACGGTGATTCGCGTTCGAGAAGCGTCGGGCCCCATGATTCGCTGGACCAGCGCCCCCTGGATCCACCGAATCGCCATTCTCGCGTGCATGGTAAAAGCTGCTTGACCGGACATGAGATCGATCCTGTAATTCTAGCACGCCAACTTCGAAGCGCCCTACTCACCACCTCGCGACGCAACGGGGGCAAGGGCAGAGACCTGGCGCGCCCGAGGGAAGACCAAGATGCAGCAGCGGAAATGAAGAAGGAAGACCAGTCGGAGCGTTGAAGTGACGAGAACATCTCGGATGCCGAAGCCACTGACGGCGATAGGTGCACGTGTGGCCCAGCGGCATTTCCGACCAGACGCGAGTACTCCATAGGTACTGTACTGTACCGTAGGGGTACACTGTAAGGACCGTACGACGTACGGACACCATCAGTACCGTACTGTAGGGGTACGTACTCTGTAAGGACTGTACGACGTACTCCGTACAGTACTCCGTACCGTCCCCTGCACCGTCCCCCGTACAGTACAGACCTTGCACGAAGTAGTACTGTACGAAGTAACCCCCTCAAAGGCTTGTCATCGGCGCCTCGTCACATCACCGATTCACCAGCCGTTATGGGTGGCGCAGCGCCTCTTCTTCCCACCTCCCCCCTCTCCCTCCTCTCCCTCCTCTCCATCCTCCACTTCCCCCTCCGTATCTCCTCCTCCTCAACCCCCCCTCCGTCCGAAACTCCGTAGTCGACTCGTTCGGTTACCTCCGTAGTCTCACCTAGTTACTTACCTCACCCCCAACACGCAAGCTTATTGGGTGAGCTAGCCGAACGTGTACAGCTTGTCCTGTACCGTCCGCACTAGTCGACTTTCTGTTGGCGCAATCGTTTTCCCGTCTCATCCCCGCCTCATGATCTCATGGCCCATCGCCAGTCGCCACCCCTCCCGCAAATCTCACCCACTCTCCTCCCTCCATCCTGATTCCTGGTTCCTGAGGCACCGACCGAGTGAGATCGCCGTCTCGCGGAAAGGCACTTCATGAAGCTGGATACAGACCCGCCAGGCATCGTCGATCGCCTTTCTGTCTTCGTTCGGAGGAGGGTCTATTTCAAGAAGCGGACGTGAGAATCTCGACTTTCGTTGGCGCAGGTAACCTGATGCCTGTCCAACCCAGGGTCCCGCTGCAAGCTCAAGGCACGAAGACACTCCCATTTGCTGCCCGACGATAAGAACTTCTGGTACGGAGGTACGGACAGTCCTTCGTACGGATACACACTCCTCGAGTCCTGGTACAGTACAGCACAAAGTACGACGTCCTCCGTGCAGTCCACTCTCCAGAGAAGGGCACGCTAGTACGAACGTATATACTCCGTATTACCTACATGGACTGACTGCCTGCCCAGTGCCCGCCCATCCAAGGTTCGAGGTCCAGCTCGACGAGTCCATTCGACTCGACGGGCACCACCTTGCAACTTGCCTGTGAGACTGGAGGCCGTGGGCACGCAGTGTGCAGCTCTTCGTTTCCAGAGGAATGAATTGCCTCGCATTCACAACCGCATTTTACATTTCGATAGCCCGAGCCAGAGCGCAGAAAACGGGAAGTGGTATCTAACCTTACCCTCATCCGTTCCTCTCAGATCTGGCAAGCCGCAAGAGGTGGTAAAAAAGGCACCCAAGTCTAGCGAAGACCATTGTCTACCATACCCCTTCGGCCATAACCTTGACCGGTTACAGTACAACGCCTCGAGACTCGAGTCCTCGACAACACCTCGACTGACCCCCCTTTCCCGAGCGCTACTTTCGTCGCGACGGTCGTATCGAGGGCCGGTGTCTGACCGCAGCGCAGCGCTCCGAGCCTAGCGATGGCTGGAGAAGATAAGAGACGACAGAACTGTACAGTAAGAGCCGTCTTCGCCATTTCGCCATCTCGCCATCTCGCCATCCTCTGAATGATGCGCTTCAGTCTGCTTTGACGGCCCGGAAATAGCTTTGCCAACCTAGATACAAAAAGTTGTGCCACCGACAGCCTGAGGCGACAGGCCGTAATACGTTTTAAGCGAGTCCGAATCTCGTCGAAACCCCGAGCGGTGTGTCCAGTCTGTCCAATCGCCTGGTCAGGATGCCTCCTTTTCGTCTCCTCTTGGTCTCCTCATGGTCTCCAACAGGTCTCCTCCTAGTCGTCATTTAACATTGACAACTACTGTACTGTACTTGCCCCTGCCCGTCGAGACCTGGTCCCACCAATCAACATGCGGACCTACATACGGAGGAGAGTTTCAGTTTCTCCCATGCCCTGCCTCTTGCTTCGGATCAACACCACAGCCCGTAGAAGGATTTTCGAAAGCTGCACAGAAGGCTTGCCAGCCACAAAAGAAGCCATGGAAGCACCACAATCTACTGTACTTTCAAGCCCTGCTCCCGGAACGCCTCACAGCCGAGAGTACGTCCCGTCGACCAATAGCGGCGGCTATCCTTCAACATCCTGACACCGTGACCTGCATCGAGCAGCAAGATGGCTTGCGTGATCCTGGCGGATCACAAGCAGGTATTTGGCGATGCCCTCCCTCACTGAAAGGTCCCAAACGGTCCTTTTCGAGCTGGCTTGGGTGCTTCATTGCCCACAATGCCCCTACTAGATCGACTGCCTTTGAAGCTATTCTGTCGACGACTCTGGCGCTTGCTTGAGAGTCACGATCGCAGTCCATGATGGCGTGGTTCTCGTACCGGAACCTGCGTTTGAAGTCAATTGCCGCAGCCGTGGAGTGTGGGGAAAACCCTCGATTCCTGCGACGAGCCAACGAGGCGATCGCCATGAGAACTTGGAGTCGTGGACACCACACTCTAGCCTTACGTTGTACCACTATTCCAGGCGTGATGTTGCTCCGTTGCATGAGCCACCGCCAACGGACCAACCATCGGTTCTCCAACGAACGGTCGAGGCCTACTGGATGCTATCCGAGTGAGTAGTCGCCGTGACTCTGCCTGCCGAGCAACCCGGAAAGTCATGTTGAGCCATCACCACCATGGTCAAATCACAGATGTGGTAATACGGATGTGACCATTTCTTACTTGCTTGCTGCTGGGGAACAATGGGGACGGTTGAGAAGGATTCCATACTTGTATACGCGGTCAACGGTGCCGTACATATGGGCTATGGCACCTGTTTAATCTATATGGGAAACCGATACAGATTCAACGGCGCAGTACCGCCACCCGAACATTGTGATGCTATATCGGGCGAAATGTACTGTACGTATATTCCTTCGAGGTTCAAAACGTGGCCATGCCGACGCTCGCTCCGTTCCCCCTCCGTCTGCAGAATGAAAAGCCTTTTCCTGATGGTTCCGAATAGGGGCCCAAAGCGAGTGAGTGGAATGAGGACGAGTCGCGGTTGTACAGAATTTCAGGCCGTGATCATGAAGTTCGTCTGTGGCGTTTCCTTAGGGTGATGGAACGTTACTCGTGACCCTTCTCGCGCTGCCACCATTGGCTGACGATGAAGTCCGAGACTGCTTCTACCCTTTCGCTCGAGTCTCTCGTCCCTCATATCCAACTAATAATATAACACAACACCACCGGCTCACGCCGACTACAGACACATGACCCTTCCACATACCTGAGGCCGTTGTGTTGCACTGCCGCAGTTTGCGCAAGACAATTAATATAGGGGTGGCTCGCACACGAGGCTTACTCGTGGGAGCATGTCTTGCTGATGTTGGACACACGATGTGGTGCTTCATTAAACACAGCAGAACTAGTCGGTCTCGGATCTGCGATTTGCTGGCAAGTCGGTGAATGACGTCGGACGGGTGACCGATAGGGTTGTCTAGAGAAATGAGACGTGGGGGTTGATACCCCCGTACTCCATACAACGTTGTAGGTTGTAACTTGTAAAGGACTGTACTGTACAAGTACGAGATCAGATCGGATCGATAAGGCGAGATGATTTTGAGATGGAGAAAGTGACGGAACGGACGTTGGAACATGGGTGCAGCTCTCGGAAGCAATGCCAATCGGAGAATACCTACGAAGGAGGTACCGAGATCCGGTTCTCGTTCACGTGACTCCCAGATGCCAACCCACGGGGACCCACCACGTGATGATAGGTCTGGTTAAGCTTAATTTTAGCGCCAGAAGGTTTCGAAATCTTCCTAACGGGTTCTTGACTGCGATCGCAGACAACACGCCTCAACAACATCTTTGCGACAACACAACAACCATGGGTCGTGAATTGCAAAAGAAGAAGCGGAGATCTTCCATTCGGAAGGTCCGGATGAAGCCAAAATCAAAGCGTGTCAATGTGTTGAGCAATCCCATCATCGCAGCGAATTGGTACCCCCCCCTCCCTCCTCAATCTAATTCTTGCAATGCGCGTCACATGTGTGGGTGTTCTAGTCACTGATTGACCATGACAGGAATTCGAAAGAGACGCTGTCACAAAACTATCGAAGACTTGGTCTGACGTCTCGTCTCAATTCGGCCACCGGTGGTATTGAAAAACTCCGACCTGGGGCAGAATCTTCGACTTCGACCACCAGCAAACTCGCAATATCCAATGCCATCCCAAAACAATTTGCGCCTACGGAGGCCACGGTTGAACGAGACCCAGAAACCGGGAGAATTCTTAGAGTCATCCACCCTCACTCGCGACCAAACCCCCTCAACGACCCCTTGAACTCTGACTCAGAAGATGAGATGGTTGACGAGGGGGAAGAGTTCGAAGGGTTTGATGGTCAGGCTGCAAGGAATGCAGGCAAGGGACAAAACGAGATTGTCAAGCAGTTGGAAGAGATGGCATCTCGAGCACCAGAGAAGAAGGAGCGAAAACAAAGCGAGCGTGAGCAGGAATGGATCGAGAGACTGGTGGGAAAGTATGGCGAGGATTACAAGCGTATGTCGAGGGATATGAAGTTGAACCCTATGCAACAGACAGAGGCAGACATCAAAAAGCGGGTGGGGAAGTGGAAGACATCCTCCGGTCATTCCGCTTCAGCCATCAGTGCATGAAAACCTTGCGACCGGGATACCTAGGGGATTGAGTCTCCTTGGAAGGGGCCCTATACGTGGCTGGTATGTAAAGTTCCGGGTTAGGTGGTGGATGGCCACATCACCGCATCAGAGCCTTCAACTTCACGTAAAATTCAAGGATGGCAAATGCCAATTGGTGGTGGTTCGGATCATACTTTTTTCATCCACGATTTACGGCTGGGATTGTGCGGGAGTATCGAGCTGGACCTGCATACGTGCGGGGAACAAGCGGACGAACTGCTCCCCATCGGCATTCCAAATCAGCAACCCATTCTTGAGTGTCGTCCTCACTCAACGGATTCTTGACAGGAGTTTTCTTTTCAGAAGGTCGCTGTGATTACCAAATGTTGATGTGATTGTTTCATGGCCTGACTCGAGGAATTGACATGGCTGGAGTACCGGCTAGTAGTGGCACAATAGGCCTTTAGGGATTCATCCAAGCGAGCCTTGGACCGTGAAAATGATTTCATGGTTAGCCAATATCTCTTCTTATTCTCTACTTGACGCTTTACATCTTAACCTATGCGGGTCCAACCGCTAGCTTGTCGGAGAATTGGGCGTCTTTTGGGTTCTGGGGTGCATGCGTCTACTCTAGACTCAGACTTCCAGGCTACGGCGTGTCTTTTCAAGACTTGTGTCCGACTTCAAGCATTGAATCGTTGTGCATGGTTCTTGACGTTGCTCTGCATTTCATCTTTACCATCGTTTCATCTCTTTGGTTTCCTCTTCTTCGGATTTTACGAATCAGGCCTTTCGCGAACAGACCATTGGTATAGCTGGTTCTATCCGCACAGCTGGGATGAACGCATACCTGGGACGACTAATCTTGCTGAGATTTGTTTGCACCACCTCCCTCACCTTTGGCTATTCTCCATAAGCGAACTCCCCGCCTTGAAAGGCGCATTGCATTGCATTTCCGGCAGCCGGTTATTACTCCGCCACATGGTCTTTACAGCTCATAGCTTCAGAGGACGAAACCATCTCCAATCGAATCTGCACCATGTGTTCAATGAACCGTCTTCTGTTTCCCTTGGAATTCGATACTCTCTAATGTGATTGTTATGAATTTGTCATGTCCTACATATTCCCCCTGGTTTTCCGAAGCAGCTTCCCCAGAATCTTTCCCCGCAAAATCGAAGCCAATGGCAAGAAATGGGCTTATATTGAATGCCAGACTTTCACTGATGCGCGATCGCTATTATTCTCCCCAGGTATCTCAGCACCGATTCCGGCTTGCATTGTTCCGAATGTACTGAGTCTGCATATATCTTTTCCTCGAGGTCCCCGCTACCACCCTATACACATACGTCTCGGCATTGGAGGCGAAAACTCTGACTCCAGCTGGGTATTCAAGTGTCAAGTCGTATCTTGCCGTGCCGTCGTCGACCTGGCATCGGGACCTGCGTCGAGCTTTGGCTCGGTCGGCACATCTTGCCATCTTTAGAGCGGGACACTTGTTTGCATTGCATTACATCTCGCCTCTTTCTTCTTTTTTTTCCCGCCTACTGTCAGCTCAGGAGAATTCTCTATCTTTTTCGAACTTTCTCATTCTGCCTTGCATGTTGCATTTCCCAACCTGGACTTCATGTGGCGTTCATTAGGTGGATATCATGATTCCATACCACGCTAATAAGCTGTACAACCAACACCAAAATTCGGTTACTGGACAGTGAGTATGCAGGCATGTCCGGGGTACATATCTCCTTTCCTAGACTTATCTCCGACATTTTCTGGGTCATTGTTCAACGGGTCGGGCGGTGTGTGTTACCAAACTTCCAACGCCTCAGTTCCATGGCTTATGCAAGCATTCTCTCAGATCGAAGTGTCATCACCTTATCTCTCGTCCATACTTCCCCCTTCTTTCCTGTTGTAGATCATGTCCGCGACACTTGAGTGGTTGCGAGTGTGTACCGATCTAACGTTGGGTCGAGCTGCATTGCAGTGCCGGACCAGCTACCATCACAGAGATACATTCCTTCTATGCTGTGTATGCTATGCTGTCCTTCGATAGCTGAAAGTTCGAGATAACCTGATAAGGCATACTGCCATGCACCCCAAACTTCCCCGCATCAGAGATGTGCGCTGCAGTTTAGCGAGCGGTGTCTAATATCCTTCAGTCTCGAAAGCGAAAATCGAAGTCCCCACAATTATGATACCTCCTCCCCCTTTTTGTCGCACTTTGGATTTAAAACTTGCTTTCCTACGTCCTTGGTGTTTTTCCTTTGCTGAATTGGACGTGGTGATCGCTGGTATAGATGAACGTGCATGCCGCGCAGTCCCGTTCTAGGATTGCAGCTGCTCGGAGACTTTGGCTCTGTATCACACAATCACTTCCGAGCTTTCGTTGTGTTTGAAGGAGAAGCTCGATGAGAACATACGGAATAGCTCCATCATTCGCTTCACGTTGTTCTTCTGGATCCCCTTGCGTCACATCTTCCCCCCTCCCCATGTTAGGTTCGCTTCTCTCAACGGCAGTTCCCCTTGTTGACTACACAAGCACCGCAGCGCATTGCATACATACATATCATATCGCCTATCCCCGCTTCTTTCCATCCCCTTTTTCCTTCCGGAAACACCACGGAGTCCACAACCTCCCGTCTCCTTTCTTGCTGCTTTGAGATGTGCAGTGCATTGCATGGCCTGTGTACCCCTTCCTTCTCGCACTATCCCACTTCTGTATACACCCTCTCTCTGCCGCGAGTGCAGTGTAGACCGTTAGTGCAGCGTTGCTTCGATCGGCCGCCACTTCAGCCCAGTATCAAGGGGGAAAGGAGGGCGGGCTGTGATCGTCGTTCTAGATGCCCCTCTCAATTCAATGGCCCGCGTCCCTTGCAGAAAACGTCGAAGGTGGCAGGATGGGAGATGGCTGCATTGCAGTGCCGGACATGGTGCTGCTGTACCTGGGTTTTGATGTGTAGGACGGGGGTGGGATTGAGTTTCTGCGAATTGGCTTGTGGTATGTGGATGCTGCTTCTTCTGCCCCTTTCTCTTTTTTTTTGGCTTCACGCAGAGTGTCTCGCTTGAGATGAGTAGGGTAGAGTGAGTTTCTTGATCGGGACGGGGCTCGATTCCACGTCGCGTATTGTAATATTGTCGGTGGGTTTTAGCTTTGGGGGAGGGGGGGGTCTCGCTTGGGGGTTAACGAGGGTAGAGGGGGGGTTGGTTGGGATGGAGGGGTTGTGGTTATGGTTTTTGAGCGAGGGGTGCGTGGAATGTTCTTGGCTTGAGAGAGGGTAGGGGGTGGAGGGGAAATCGCAAAGAAGAGAGTGGGCTTGTTGGTGGAAGAGTTTGCCCTGCTGGCGAAGGCAGATAGATGACTTGGTGTTCTATGAACAGCGCTTTGTCGAAGGGAGAATGGGGAGAGATTCGGGAGTCTGTGGGGAATGTGGAGTTAGGGGATTTGAAAATGAAGAGTGGGATCGGGGATAGTTGAGTTGAGTTGTTTGATCTGAGATGATAATTTGAGTGGTTTTGTTCCTTGGAGAAAATATAATGGGATTTAGTGGCTTCCAAGAGGGGGGTTGGGGTTTTGTTGTTCTTAGATTGTTGGTGGGAGGGGGTGTAGAGACAATTTTAGTTTTGGGGTTGATGATGTTGATGTTGATGTTGGTGTTGATGTGACTACTCAGTGAGTTGGAACTCTGGTGATACCACGTTGTGATGGGGCGGTTTTAGCATGCGAGAAAACTATCTAATCACGAGTAGTTGTTACATCGGTTTATGCCATATCATAATCCTTTCTCCTCCTCAACCACCCCAAACCCTAGGACCGTCGCCTCACGCCGGTATATAAGAGCCCCCCCACCTATTGCCTCACAACTACGACACAAAACTATTAGCCATATAGTCAACCCTCGGAGGAAGAGGTGTCTTATGCTTTCTCATCGCGTTCACGCATGTTCTTTTCCATGGGGCTCCTCCTGGATGTAGCGGAGCACACTTGGGCAATGAGGATGAGTGTTGTTGTGCGTGAATGAAGCGGCGAGTGCGGGCCGGAGCTGAGCTGTGTTGTCGAGGACCTTTTTGCTGTCGATGTCCTTTTCGCTGTCGAGAAACTCTTTTTTATGCTTGACCTTGGCGATCGAGGTCGACGAGACGGATGGGGGGGAGGGGGGATTCATGGATTCATCTGGGAATTCCGGGATGGGCAGCAAAGATGTGAAAGTCTTTCGGTGAGCTGTGGGCTTTATCCTCTCTACCTCACGGTCCATGGGCCAGTTCCAGCGCGTGGTGTGAGGGTTGGCTCATGATGGGGAGGCATTTAAAGTGATTCCACGCTGACATCGGAGAGACTGGATTCACGGGAGCAGCTCGCGAAACGGGGTGGCGCTTCTTGATGTCTCATACTATTGATGGGAAGGAACCTTATTCAGCTATAATAATCCACGGAACCGTTTCCACAGTTGTCTAGAGGTCTAGAGGCCTAGAGGAGGATGTGCATGAGTCGTCTCGTCTCATGCTCGTCGGAGCCTCCAGTCCTGAAAATATATTCGCCCCGACGTTCTTCTGCTGTGTTGTGGTAGCTATACACTGACACTATGCCAATGGTCGAACCGCAGTCCTCCCACGCCCAATACGTGTGCAATGGAGAGGCTCGGGCTTCGGCTATCCCCTGCCTCCCCCCCTTTCCACGCCCCTTCGCTTGTTGAAATCTTAACCATCCACCCGGACGACCCCCATGGAAATACATCCACGAGCCCCCGTGCCACCTTTGACGGCCTCCTCCACGTCTCCCATCCCATCCGCAATGGGCCTCGGCGCCCAGCGCCAACCACCACCACCATCTACATCGCCTTCCCCCCGGGCTCCCCAGCCGTCGGGGTCTGTGGATAGCCCGGCGGGATCATGGTCACGCCATCCAGCTGCCGACTGTAAATACTGCTCGCCGGATGCCGCTGTCGACCGCCGCCGACCCGGGATCTCGGCGGGCGTCCTTCCAGCGCGTCCATGGTGCGGCTGATTTGGCTCTCCCGTTTGTCGGGGGCCATGTTGACCGACTCTCGGACGCCCGCCGCGAGGGGGGCGGGGGGATCAGGACTGCCGGTGCGAGTGGCCTGGGACATGCGGGGCGTGGGGGGGGAGGCGTTACCGTCCATGGAGGTCTTGATGATGTTGAGGGGATCCGGACTCAGGGCGCGCTCTGGGCGGGCGGGTTCGGGAGATGCGGTCAGGCTTCGTGATTCGGGACGTGGCGCGTCGTCGTAGGGCGTGTGGACGGCGGTCTTCTGGTAGGCGGCGGAGTGGAAGATCTGGGCTTCGAGCGACGGCGTGGGGAATCGACCTCGGGCGGTCTGGGAGGGGGGGAGCTCGGCGACGCTGTCGCGGAACTCGTCGTGGAAGGAGGGGGACTCGGGGGAAGAGACTCTTTCCATCAGCTCGAGGACGTCGGGGGTGAGCGAGGGAGGGCGCGCGGGACGTTGGGGCGTGTGCGGTTCGGTTCCGTGGGCGCTGGGCTTCGCTTCGGGGAATAGGGGGGCGGCGTGCGTCATGGTGAGGGAGGTTGCATACGGAGCGAATGTCGACTGCGTGGAGATTCTGTTCAGGGGCGAGTGTGGAGGGATCGAGTTTGTGGTTCGATAGTACTCCGATGGGGTTTCAGCAACAGAATTGCTTGGAGGTGTCCGAGCCGTGTGAGAGGTCTTCGTTGACATCCCTCTCTCCAGATCTTTGCAGTGCCCCTGGAAATCTTCGGTCTTTCCCATCCACGAGAAGATCTTCGCCTTTCCATATGCCGAGCGACGGGGATTGGCTTGTTTGGGAGTAGTTGTGTTTCCCTCGTTGGGCTCTGTTCTCTTTCCCTTCGTATTCTTGATCGCCTTGGCCTTCTTCTCTCTCTTGAAGATAATGAGGACGGTGACGACTACCGCAGCGAGGGCCAAACCGCCTATGACACCCCCGAGAAGGATTCCTTTGTCATTCTTCTTGCCGGCAGTCGTGGTGGCGCTCGCTGAAGAAGTTGCTGTTTGTGTGGAATCAGAAGTTGGAGAAGGGGTGTTTCCAGAAGTACCCAAGGTACTAGATACCGTGTTCGAAGAAGCTTCAACTGAGGTGGGAACAAGAGTAGGGCGAGGGGTGGTTAAAATTTTCTGAGTGGTAGAAGTCCCTATAGCGGGATCAGTCATTGTGGGAGCTTCCGTAGGGGCTGGAGGACCTGGAGGTTTGCCAGTGCTTCAGGTGGGATTGTCAACAGAGCCCTCGAAAGCTGGTTTGGAGACTTACTCGATCGGTATGCCGGTAATACCAGACAGCGGTACCAATGGCCCAGCATTGTTGAACTGGGTGATGGTAGTGGAGTGCTGGGGATCCGCAATGACTGGCACTGTCTGGACAACAGTGATCTTTGGCGTGACCGTTGTGACACCAGGGACGGTGGTGACGTCTTGCCCATACGCAAGTACCGCAATGGCAAGGATGAGGAACGCCCCCAATGGTTGCTGTTGTTGCGTCATCGTAGTGACACGTTGCGGTTGCTATGATTGTAGTTGTAGAAGATGCGGAGGAGTTTCGCCCCCGGGCTGATAAAATAGTGTCGCAGTCGAAGGCGGAAGCCCGAAATGCAGAACCCAAGGGAAAAAAAAGCTATTTGCTCAAAAAGAAGCTCACGTCGTTTTGGTGCAGTGGAAAGGTTGTTTACCGGGTCAAGTATCGAGACCCGTTGTGTTACGGGGGGTTGGGTAAGGGGGTCGGTTAATCTGTGAATGGGCGACGTTCGTGGTAAGCTGTGAATCAAGAACCCTTTGTAAGGAACAGAGCGATAGCTCTTGGTTTGTATAGACCAGCTCACTGTATTTAAAGGACACTACGGTTCAAAGGGTCGAGTGTTGAACTCACCGGTGCTGGGTCATTGTAAAGTCAGGGGCTCGCTTAATTTGTGTATAGCTGCAAATCATAAAACTTGCCAAGGAGTAGAAACGGGGATCTAAGCTTGGGGCAGAGATTGCCTTCTTACATCCAACAGCTACAGTGGTTTTGGAGGGTTATCGTTACACTGCCAGGGTGAATACGCCAGGGGCCGCTTAATTTGTGAATGGATGCAACTCTAAGTGCTGTGAATCACAACCTTTAACGTGAATAAGTGGTATAATTAGACAGTATTTATACTCACGGGCCGTGAGTATACTCTTAAATATAAGTAGAGATTCTACTCGCGATATAGGTGTAGTAAAACTAGTAAGTATACGGTATCTCCGGCCAACGGCGTGGTAGCCGCTTCGCCTAGCCAAACGAAGTTTTCACTCGCCGAGAACCCTCGAGTAATAGTACTCCATATCACTCCTATGATAAGCCTGTTTAAATTCGCTTAAAACGCTTTAGAATCCGACGTAATATCCCAGACGCATCCTGGAAAAGACAGCTTAGTATTATCTCTTGTATTACTCTTATCGTAGTACTGTTCAAGCTAATTGAATGCGCTTGAAACCTCGACATGATTTCATAGATTCGCCTTGAAGGATATAATATTACTTCCCCAGCCTCTTTCACGTAGATCGCTCCTATCATGGGATCGTTGAAATCATTCAGCTCTACGCGGGAAATCTACTCGATTTCATAGTCAAATCCTAAAGAAGCCAAGTAGAACTCCCCGGCCTAGCCTTAGGTCCTTTTCTTGTTCCTGTCGTGATCTAAGCCCGCTCGTTCTCTGAGAAAGGCACTAGAGCAGTGAATTGCTACTCCCTGGCCTCTTTCTCTCATGTTCTTGTAAGGACTTGGGTGAGAAAGCCTGGCGGAAACCCCTGCTCAGTTTCCGGCACATGCCTGAGGAAGAGTGGTTCTTCCCTCCTAGGGGGTTCTTTTTCTGTGTTGTCTTTCTGTGAGATCACTTGAATCTATATCGTATATCTGAGAGTCTTCCTTAACACTATGTCTCCCGGCATCTTTCTCGTCTACAGGTCTCGTCCTGAAACCAACTATATCAACCTGAGGTCCACTCAGTTCTATGTCTTCTACTAGTGGCACCTCTACGGTTCCTCCTGCTTAGAAAGCGGAGTCGATTTCTTCTAGCTACAAGGATTTCAACCTACCAGACTTCCACAATTCTATGATTGTCATGCTCGGATAGTATTTGAGTAGCAAATTGAGAGCCTTATGCAGAAGTCAGAATTTGGTTTCTGGGGTAGGGTAAAGAGAGTATTTCTCAAGAAACATTTAAAAGGGACTGCCCTCTATAATACAGGAACAAGCGAGTCT